>JBBBDQ010000293.1:465000-647500 GCA_037127315.1 Ascarosepion bandense
CTGCAATCAACCGCATATCTTTGCGTCGCCCAGTGCAAAATACCACACCAACCAAACTTAACTTAACATTACTTAACAATTTGTCAAAATTCTGCCATTTTCACGGGCGGCAATTATGAATGATCACTAGCATAATTTCACACCGAACAATATACTATATATCACACCTTCCATTTTTTTTCAAAATGTTCACCCATGAACATCTTAAGTTCTTTTTTTTCATGACCAAAGCCTCTCCACAATACACACGTCACATTACAACCATTTCCATAAAATGAACTTAAAAAAGAATCAGCTATAGCACATGCCAAAAAATAAAAGAAAAATCAATATCAACGGTGACATCCTTTTCTCTTCACATGTGGCTATCTTGTTAAATTTTCTCTATGGAAACTCTAAATGAGTCTGCTAAATTAGGCATAACAACGAACCAGGCCAGGACACGATTCGCATAAAAGAAGAGAAAAGTGAAGGGTACCTAATTTTATCCTTTTTTTTTACTCTTTGTCACCATTATTCTTTTTCCTTCTGTTTCTTTCATGTTAATGTTGTGTCGGTCTTTGAAAAGAAAAGAAAAACAAACGAAAGTTATGAACGCTATATAACTTTCTGATGAATGATCTTTGAAAGGAAAAGAAAAAAACTAACTTTTAGAACATTATAAAAACCTTCTTGTGAGTTTTATTCGAAAAAAAGAAGAAAAACAAAACTGTCAGATTTACAGAATTTTCTATGAGTTTGTGTTTCAGATAAAAAAACGAAGACAACATGAAAGAAACAGAAGGAAAAAGATGCATTCATCCCTGCCAGGAAGTTTCAGCTTAAATCCCATTCGTCTCCCTGGTTCACGCCCGCTTGCTCGGCCGCCATTGCTCACCGGAATCACTTCTTCCAGCTTTATCGTAGCCACCTGTCGGACCAAGACAGGCTCCTTTTCGCCTCAGCTCGTAATAAGTGTAAAAAGATACTTAACGAAGCTAAGATGCTGTTTGCTGCCAGGATGAAGCAGCGCATAGCATCCTCCAAGTTCGGTACCAAAGACAACTGGCGCCTCTGCAAACGCGTGCTTAGCAAGAGTAAGTCCTCAATACCCCCACTAATAAACGAGTTTGAGGTGCTCACCTCCTCAGCGGACAAGGCTGAATGCTTTTCCCATAGATTCTCGACAAATTCGACTCTGGATTTGTCTGGAATCCATACACCCGATCTCCCGTCTAGAACTGAGGCCCAAATCACGCCCTCGCTGATTTCTAGCATAATCTCAAAACTGGACCCTCACAAAGCGAGTGGTGGGGATGGAATCCCAGTCATAATTTTGAAGAAATGTGCCCCTAAACTGTCCTCTATCCTTTCTAAGGTCCACAACCTCTGCCTATCTTCCTCCTGATTTCCTGCCTGTTGGAAGTCTTCTTCTGTGGTTCCAATATTCAAGAACACTGGTGAACCATCGGACCCCGCAAATTACCGCCCCATCAGCCTTCTTCCGATCTTCGGCAAAGTGTTCGAAGCCATAATCAATGCCAAGGTCGTTCAGCATCTCACAGCCCACGGGCTCCTCTCGGACAAACAGTATGGCTTCCGCTTCACCAGGTCCACTGTTGACATGCTAACGACATGCTAACGACCATCACCGAGTATATATACCAGGCACTCGACAAGAATGGTGAAGCCCGAACCGTCGCCTTGGATATCTCTAAAGCATTCGACAGCGTATGGCATGCCGGCCTTCTATGGAAACTGCGAAGCTATGGCATAACTGGACTTTTGTTGGACTTAATCCAGTCATTCCTCTCTAACCGCACACTGAAGGTGGTATTAAACAGACATGCCTCCCAGAATTACCCTAAAACGCGGGTCTACCCCAAGACTCTATCCTAGGTCCTACGCTCTTTCTAATCTATATCAATGATCTCCCCGATACCATATGATCCTAAATAGGCATGTACGCCGATGATACCACAGTTTACTCTCGCCTCAATCAAAAATCTGGTGTGGGTGACAAGGTGAACCTCGCTACCGAGCTTGAGAAGGATCTCCAATCTGTGGTGGACTGGGGTAAGAAATGGCTCGAAAATTCAATTCTTCCAAAACGAAGCTGCTGTCAATTAACCACCACAGACAACCGCACCTCCCTCCCATTAGCATGGAACAGGCTTACCTCCCAGAGAGTAGAACACTACGCCTGCTTGGCCTGACACTCTCAGCGGACCTCAGATGGAATGACTACGTCGAATCCATTGCTAAATCCGCAGCTATGAAAGTCGGCTCTCTGTGCAGGACCCGGAAATTCTTTCCGTCTGAATCTCTCCAGCACTTATATAAATCCACCATCCGCCCGTGTATTGAGTATTGCTTCCACATCTGGTCGGGTGCCCTTGCTATTCTCCTCGGGGATCTTGACAAAATACAGCGAAAAATCTGTAATGTGATTGATACCGACTTGGCTGACCGCCTGCAAGCTCTCTCTCTCACCGGCGTGACGTGGCTTCCCTGTGCCTCTTCTATAAATACTTTCATGGCTTCTGCTCTGACGAACTGAAATCACTAGTGCTCTCTAGATGTGAATTTGCACGAGATACTAGATTGGCAACTAGGTCCCACCCTTTTACAGTGAAACCGATGAAATGTAACCGCAATTTCTACTCCAACAGCTTCTTTCCTCGCACTTCCCGCCTGTGGAATCCCCTACCGCATGCTTGCTTCCCCGACGGCTACAACCTCCAGGAGTTTAAATGTAAGGTCAATAGACACCTCCTAACACACTAACTCACACCAACTCTCTCCAACTCTCTCCCTATGTACATCCTAAGTTGTCTATCACCCTCCTTCTGACATTTCCTATACCCAATCCCTCTATGTAGCTCCCTGCGCTATAGTGGCTGTGGAATGCCTTGCTTGGGGGACACGATTAAAAAAAATGTGCCTTGCTGCTCGATTTTACATTACACAGGGAATTCCTTAATTTCAATCATGCTATGATTGGACACGAAAATATGCCATTGTTTTTTTCGCAGTGCATATTATTTTAAGTCTGCTTGAAGAACAACAGCAAGAACAACAACCAAACGTGAGATTAAAAAAAAGAAAACTACCCAAAGGTCTGATCTTATTTGATGATGCTGGCATATGTTTCGATCAGAGGATTAGTTTGCCAACATCATAATTCTAAGCTCTCAACAAACTTAATCTAAAAGAAAATACTATAAACACACATCTAAACGTTTTCCAAACGAACTGCCTAATACTTTCCACAATGACATAAGAAAGCTAATCTGATCTTTTATCGAGCGCTGGTCTTTTTTCCAACACCTTAATCCAAAATTATTATTTCAGTGCATGTCTTTTTTTTTTGCATTTTGTGTTTTGTATAAGACCCCCATTTATCTCACAGAACTTAATTATCATTGGCCATTTGATACCCGCCTACACGCTTTATTTTGTTCGACATTCACAGTGCCCAACTGTGGTTTATACGCCAACTATGCTGAGCAAAATTTACTTAGAGTTTCAGTGGGAGAGCGCGTTATCTAGCATGAATAACAGTTTAAACAACCTGAGGACGTTCAAAAACTCAGTCACGATGAAAAGTACAACTATCAATGGCTCCTCAAATAAAGCCGTTTACCCTATTTTGCTCTCAAGGATTGTGTTAACCCGTGGCGTGGCGCTTAGGCACTTCCCAAAGGTGCCCTACGCTAGGATTGCCGCCAACAGACCGATGGCATCAAGAAGTCACAAAAAAGTGACAAATCGACCATGGTGAGGTTCCAAACCCGGTTTTATAGTTAGAAAGCTACTAACTACTTGAATATATATATCCACAGACAGATCTATTTTGCTGTATTGCAGCTCATCAGTAGGGTAAGACATCCGATTGCTTTTAAACCCAGGATTAAAACCCGATTGAATTTTCATCAGTCGGCCATTCTACCACTGGCTATGGGCGCAAGGCAGAAGAAGGCAGACATATATATATATATATATATATATATATATATATATATATATATACATATATATATATATATATATTCAAGCAAGTTTGGTTAAATAATCAGCACATATTATGTCTAACTGTTTTTATTTTAATCCTCACGAATTCTTGATTGATTTCTTACTGTTGATATTAAATTCAATAAGAATGGTGCTGTAGTTTTTTCTTTTCTTTAATTTTCCATGGTACTTACAATCTCATCCGAGATCATCTTTAGGAGTAAATTTCTCTTAGGAATACATCCCTGAAGATTATGAGAAAATCAGTGCTCAACATTTATGGTTCCCAAGGTCTGCATGTGTTTTGCAAATTTTAGACAGATGAGAACATGTGGTTGAGCTATTGTGCTCAAGTATTTGAGAAACAATTGCCACATGTTTCCGCTAGTGGAGAGCAAGACCTATTTTCCTGCGTGTGACAAAGCCACTGTAGCAGGCAAAAGGCTATTATCGAAAGGAGCAGTATTCTGTTAACTTTCTTGAATATTTTCACGAAGATGATTCCAGTGTTCAAATCAGTCTGGGTCAATCTTTTCTATTGGTGAGAAGCAGGAGAGGCGCTATCTTCTTTGCGCTGACGGTCTTTGTTTTCCCAGTAAGAAAAGGGGATGCTGCGTTGCTTCAGTTTGTATATGTCTTTGCTAAACAAGATTGGCCTTCCAACTGACCTTCTTTTTAGAAGATCGTTAAAGAGAAAATGTTATGCAAGTCAGTCATCGCCCATACGAGAAAGATGTCTTGTCTACCTGGGATGGATATTCTATTACGATGGATTCAATTTCTATTATGTTGCATTTAGAAAGAACTTCACTGTTACTAATGCGATCTCTGATATATAAAAATACCTGTGTTCGTGTCGGAGTGTCGTTAAAGCACTGGGATATTGCGACTCTTTATTTCTTGTTAGAACATCTCCCTCTGAAAAAGAAAATTTCTCATTAATACCTGCAATCACTTCAGCATCTGCATGAACGTCTCTCTCTCTCTCTCTCTCTCTATATATATATATATATATATATATATATATATATATATATTATCCCTGACCGGTAGCACGATATGGTTGTTCATACACAACGCAATCTTTAGATGCTGGATAGAGACTGACCATCGCATGATTTGAATTTTATTAGATATATATGTTTAACGCAATGCTGGTGTAATCCATATTTTATACGAGGATTATGATTTTTTTAAAAATATGCAATGTCTTAAATTTATATTAATCTCGAATTCTTATGTGTTTGTGTATGTATGTGTGTGTGAGGGGGTGTGAGGAATGAGTGTGGGAATGCCTTACCAATCAATGTCTATATACTTCCTGAAGGGAAATTACAGCTAAATTTCGAAAATTAAATCCGCATTTTCATGATTACGTAAATTTGACAATACATGCTATAAATTATTAAAAAAACCACGGTGAAAATGATGGATTTCTTCTTGAATTAGATATTTCGAGAACTAGAGATACACTTTGGAATTTTTTATTCCACGATTAATAATTAAATCAATTTTGAAATTAACGATCATTTCTCGCTGCCTGTTTATGTATCTCATGCATTTCTGTAATCCGCAGTGAATCTGAAAATATTCACAAAAATGCAAAAGAACAACCTTGTTTGCACTAGAAGAAATAAAAGAATTCTTCTTCGAGCAAAACTTGTTAATGGTGTTAAGGACTCGAAGCAACCGAAATGAAAGATGCTGACGGTTTCATGGGCCTAACATATGAGCAACGGAGGGAATGGAAACAAGAAACGAAATTTATGTAACGGTAAACAATGCCAAAGACGACACCCCACCTCTATCAACTCTCAATTCCTGTATAACATAACATCAGGAATTGGGAGTTGTTAGAGGAGGTGTTGCCTTTGGCATTTATTACCGTTACATAAGTCGACAAAGGACTGGAGGTAAGCGTTGATCCTCAGTACCTCCTTGAAACGGGCATTGTGGGTGTCTCGGTCTTCTTTGTTGCATTTAACCCAGACACGTGAGAGTTCATTTCTAATGTATCTGGTCTTTGCGCTGAGAGAGAAGGCTGATTGCTAATGGACAACCATGCACCTGCTACCAGGAGTTTTGTAGAAACCGATGTGAATGTCGCCTTTTTCCGATAATTTTAGCCTGAAGTCCAGCAGTGACAGGAATCCATTGTATTCGGGGTGTTCGATAGTGAATTTTATGTTGCCATCTATACTGTTGAACGCTGCAGCCATTCTGTTCGCCTCATCATGTGAAGAGGTGAGGATGAGTATGTCATCACTTTATCTTGTAAATAAGGCGTACGAATGGCAGGTGTTGAAAGCGAGACGTTCCTGTTCATTCATGTATGTGATGGCAACTAATCCCGATAAGCTGGACCCCATCAAAACCCACTTCCCGAGGTTACCACACTTCAGTGAAAACATCACCTAAAAATACTTAGAGCTATCCGCAGAGAGGGACTGGACATACAGCTGGCCTACAATGGCCCCACTCTTCGTAGACACCTCCAATGCAACTACAACAAATAACATACTAAAAACGACACCACATGTACACTGGCCAATTGCCCTATTCCTGACACTGGTATATGCCACCAGGTATATGTCGTGTATCGCATAGAATGCGCCAAATGCAAGGAATATTATGTCAGCAGAATCAAAGAATACTTACACACGCAAGCATCATCTTTCCACAAACACTTAAAAAATGCAAAAACACAAACCAAAACATAATAGTCAATACTGAAGCAAGAAATCGGAAGAAAAGAAACTTATGTATAAAAGAGTCCTTAATAATATCTAAACTTCACCTACAGATCACAACAGACAGACACAAATACATGCCTCCAAACACGAGACCAGTAGCAACAAGTATACCACAATATAAGCCTGAACACGCCCACACACATACCTCCCAAACTTATAGCCACTAGCAACAATACAATGCACACACACACACACACACACACACACACACACACACACACATATATGTATATTACAACTGTAATGGTTGTTACAATGTTTACAATATATATATATATATATAAGTATTAAACATACGTACACACGCACACACACATGCTATGCTCCAACATGCTTTACAACAAAACACATACACGCACACAAATACACACACACACACACACACACACACACATATATATATATATATATATATATATATATATATATATATAGTCATCCGCAGACAGATCTGTTTCGCTGTATCACAGCTCATCAGTTAATTGGTTTTCTTTAATTCTCTTTTATATTTTAGCAGAAATCTCTTGACTGGACTTTTACTACCATTCTTTTTCTTTCAATTGGAGTAGATAGATCTATCTATCGCCCGGTTCACACTGCACCCACGTCTAATGAACAAGTTAAGAGGCTCATCCCTTGTTTCCTTGTTTCCTGTTTAGGATGTGGTTTCCGGCTTTCACTTTTCCAATCTTCTCACTTTGGTTTCTTTTCTTTTTTTTTCAATTGGAGTAGATAGATCTATCTATCGCCCGGTTCACACTCCACCCACGTCTATTGAACATATTAAGAGGCTCATCCCTTGTTCCCTGTTTAGGATGTGGTTTTCGGCTTCCTCTTTTCCAATCTTTTCACTATTACGTAGCCGCCTGCACATCAGTAGTGTTACGCCTTGCTCGGGGTGATACAATTAAAAAAAAATTATTTACACACACGTTCCACCATATATTACACCGGAACACATACACACATTTATATATATATATATATATATATATATATATATATATATTTCACATTCATTCCAACATGCTATACACCGGAACACATACACACACATACACCGATATATATCTATATACTCACACACACACTCAGACATGATACAGGTAAGAAATAAGTATATATATATATATATATATATATATAAAATGAACGCAGAAGAAAAGAAAGAAAAATACAAGAACTATACGCACATAAAAACAAAAACATGACACACTCACACACACGCACACGCACACGAGAACGAATACCGGATGGCAAAAAACTAACAAAAATGTAGCCATAAACATGCCTCTAATTAAAACAGATAGATATAACACCAAGTCGTAAAATGACGCCCACTACCACTCTGACACAGGTGCGAAAATGTCAAATCATGCTATCAGCCAAAGCGTTGCGTCAACGCGCACATATACAAACCATAAATTAAAAGAGACAGATATCCTCAGATCGTAAAACGGCGCCCAATATCATTTTAACAAAGAAGCGAAAAAGCCAAATCCTACTATCAGTCGATGCGAAGGATGAACATTCGTTGAAAAGCACGGTCCACGAGCGGACGGCTGTGAAAACAAGCTCTTCTACCATTCTGAAGATGAGATTTTGATTTCGAAATATTAATGAATAATACATGGGCAAAACCCAACACATTCTTCACCATCCCTTATTTTACTAAATGCATTGTAATAGCTTTTAATACCTACCCATACACTATATATATACATATATATAAATATTAAAAAGAACAGACGTCATATTATTTAAACCCGAGGAACCTTTCGCCCAACTTTTATGAAGGGTTCTCGTTGGCTTTAATTTTAAGGGAATTAAGGAAAAGGACAAGGCAAAATAAATTAAATTACTTACAATGCTGGGAGATGATGGAAAAATTAATTAAATTAATTAAAAATAAATTAATTAAAAATAAATTTATTGAAAAAAAAAACACATAAAATGTAAGGGGGGTGTACACATGTAATTCCACAAGAGTGTTTAAAAGTGAAAAAATGTTACACTCACAGCCTCACCAGCAACTGTAAGGAGCGTAAAAACCGCTCTTTCTGCCTGCACAGTCTCGGCTGTTGAATTGTCAAGCCAATTGCTTCCAAAATACGTAGATGATGTGTAGACCGAGCGCTGTGCAAGACAGTAAACTAGCTGTCCTCATATGCCGAGGCACCCACTTGATTGTCAAAAAGATGTCGGCCAATAGCCTAATCCAGAACAGATATATATATATTCTTATATGCCAGGACAATGATAAAATATCAATGACTATGTGGGAAAATACTTTTGTGAGAAACGTTTCATCTTTTAGGATAATCATCAGATTAATGATATTTATGTACGTTGTGGTGCAGTGTATATCGGCTTGGAACAAAAATAGGAAAGCCGAGTTCAATTTCCAGTTGAATTCGTTGTATTAACTTACGCACAAATATCGTTTGGATTGGTATTTACTCCGTTTATTGCCCCCAATTATGGGCTAAATAACAGGACAGATTGTGTTCCATAGTTTTGGTTGGCAACCAGTCTACTGCAGAAAGTAATAGCAACCTACTACGGGAAAATCTTCAGCCCAGTAAGTCGTGTCTTTTTTTAGACATGATCACCCAAGTGTATATCACGTGGAAATTAACTGACTGACTGATGCTGATTAGATTTTACATGCGCACGAAAAAGCAGACATGCAGAAATTTTCACTTATTTTAATTTTATTGTTTTTAAATATGCTAGTCTAGCCACTTTCATTTAATATGTTTTTTTTTGTATTTTAACAAAATTGTTATTAAATATTGCCCATTGTGATGTACGAAGTTTAAGAACCTTGACAAGTCATACGAATTTACACATGGCTAGGGTAATAAGAGGCGCATCCATGCTGTTACCTAAGAGTAGTTTCGCGTTTATAACTTATTATAACGAACCCGACTGGAACTGGATCTCAGCTCATCGATTTGCAA
This sequence comes from Ascarosepion bandense, assembly GCA_037127315.1. Taxonomy (NCBI): domain Eukaryota; kingdom Metazoa; phylum Mollusca; class Cephalopoda; order Sepiida; family Sepiidae; genus Ascarosepion; species Ascarosepion bandense. The sequence continues at coordinate 474,710 of JBBBDQ010000293.1, forward strand.
TTCCAAGCCATTATTAATTATACAACCATCATATTCAAACTTAAGGCATCTGGTATTACTAAGATATCACCTATCTAGGTGACAAGGCTCGATGCTGCTTAACATCTTTGATCGATTAAGAACAGGTGTTTCAACGTAAAACTCCCTCTCTCTCTCGATATATATATATATATATATATATTGAGAGAGAGTTGTTAATATGGACCCGGTAATTGCATAACATATGAAACTCTGAGTCGTGCCATTGACGTAAATCAATATATATATGTATAAAGACAGAGAGAGAGAGAGAGAGAGAGATATGAGTGTGATTGTGCGTGTATACTATATATTACCGTTTTTAGTTTTTGTAATATATATGTATATACGCATTTATAGATAGATAGATAGATAGATAGAGAGTGAGAGAGAGAGAGAGACAGAGAGAGAGATCTATATGAGTGTGATTGTGCGTGTATACTATATATTACCGTTTTTAGTTTTTGTAATATATATGTATATACGCATTTATAGAGAGAGAGAGAGAGAGAGAGAGAGAGAGATAGAGAGAGAGAGATTGTTTGTAATATCCCCCTGATGTGTTTGCATAAAGAATGAAGATCCGACTACAATCGATGTAGGACAATATATATATATATATATATATATATATATATATATATATATATATATATATATTACGTGAGAGGAAATGCTACTTATGTCCGTGTGTGTGACTATTCTTGTGTGTGCGTGTGTTTGCATATTATATATTACCGTTATTTTCTTTTTAGAGAGTTTGTAATGTATATATATATATATATATATATATATATATATATATATATATTCAGTAGTGGTATACTGTTGTTTATATGTGCCGTTTTATGACTATACCAGGCATTCTTTTCAACGAGGGTATGTCATGCATGTTTTGTTCAGGATTGCCGACTTGCGTCTATTTCGCGAGTGACTGAGTTCATGTCTTCCTCCCTGATACTTCTGGCTACAGAGGGGAACAAAAGAAATGAGATGCTTTCTTTGGGCGACATCTTATCATGGCGTCTCAACACATCAGACGTAAATGACGGCACTCGGGTGGTGGTGTGATGGAATATCGGAACGTGGGGATGGAAATATCTGAATTCAAAGAAAACAGTCGCCCATCAGGTAAACACAGGCTGAATAAAGACACTAAACGAATAAGAAGAAGAAGAAGAAGAAGAAGAAGAAGAAGAAGAAGAAGAAAAACAAATTTCAATGAGAAAAAATTGGCATAAAATGTACTTAATAAAAGTTCAAATATTTTTCTTTGTTTTGATTTTTAATGCAATACGCCACTCAAAGTCATGTGACCGAGAAATAGATTTTTGCAAATAATCTATCCCAGCTTTTGTCATATCTAATTCTTGCAATTTTGCAATGGTTTCTACCGTAGAGAATTGGTTAACTAAATAAGGTGTGCATTCATTTTTACAGACGTTTCACCCTGTTCTTGGCCAGGGAGCCACTTGAGGTAGTGGGTTACATTAAGGGGTATTTTATAGGTATAGGAGGGAAAATAACTGTTACATCTAGACTTGAACAGGTTAAGGTTGTAGCGATGGGAGAAACATCATCTTAGGTGTCGGTTCCACAGTATATAAACGTAGTCTTGGCATGGCATTCCCCATTTATATTGGCAGTGAGAACAAACAGCTTATAACATGAAATAAAAGAACCATTACTACTTCTAAACAATATGTTCTATTGTTTCAATGAAAGCAATTTTTTTCGGTCGTTTCACCCCCAAACAAGGCGATATCGCCACTGATGTGCAGGGGGCTACATTACAGAGTAAAATTTAGGCAGGAGGAGAGTGAAGAGATATACGAACCAGTTACAGGGGGTGTGAGAGAAAGGGCAAGAGAAGGATGGGAACACAGGTGTGAAGCCTTTTGCGAAAGTAGAGAGAAAGGAAAAGAACAAGATATACGAGGTGATGTAGATAGAACTGGGGTCAGATGGATAAGAAATGGGAATTGATATTGCATTTAAATTCCTGGAGGTTGTAGCCGACAGGTAAACAAGTATACAGAAGGGAATACCACAGGCGGAAAGTGCGAGAAAAGCTGCTGGAGTAGAATTGTCGGCTGCATTTGTTTGATCTAACTGTAAATGGGTGGGACCTTGTTGCCAGTCTAGTTGCACGAGTAAATTCTTGAGGAGGGGGCACCAGTGATCTAAGTTCATTGAAGCAGAAGCCATGAAAATATATGTAGAAGAGACAGAGGGAAGCCACGTCCCGTCGGTGAGAAAGTTGCTGGAGTAAAGCTGCCTATCACATTACAGATTCTCCTTTGGAGCCTGTCGAGAACCCTGAGATGAACAGCAGGGACACCTGACCAGTTGACTAAAACTAAGCATTTATATATACTCACTAGACTAAGTGGAGAAATATGCAGCTATTTATAAGAAATTAGCAAGACCGTGTCACCAAATAACTCTGCTGCTGTCACCTGCTGCGGAACGCAGTAAACAACGTGTAGCGTTGTTCTGGTAGCCGCTCAAAGATCTAACGGCCGTTAATAAAACAATCGTACCGAACCATAGGGCTTACCTCACCAGGTGAGTTGTTGAATCAAGGAGTGTAGAATTTAAAAGGTTAAACGTTTTACTCATCAAGAAAATTAAATCAATATCATTTGCTAAGAAGTTCTGCTGCTCACACTTGTAAGACTACACTTTAATTCAGTATTAATTACATTTCTTCCCTGTTGACTAGAGCTGCAGAATACACCGACCCCACCTCCGCAATGATCAAACCCCAGTATGGCGATAAGCTACATCTGGCAGCAAGATTGTAAGTTTGGAGGTTTTGAGGTGCGTGAAAAAAAAAACACGTAATTCCTGTTATCCTAAGTCCACCTTGACCCTATGTTGTCGCACCAGTTAGAGGCCCAGTTACACTGAACACTAAGACAAATAGTGAACACTAAATAATTCAAAACGCTATGAATGTACAAAGATACATTTTTACATTAAAAATACCAGCAATACATTTTTATAAAAAAAATATCAACAATATATTTTTGTAGTGAAATTAAAGCAATACATTTTGATCGTAAAAATATTAACAATATAATTTTATTACAAAATGACCAGCGATATTATTTATGGTAAAATTACCCACAATAGATTTTATAATAAAATGACAATCAATACATTTTATAGTAAAATTGATAATATTGCTAAAAAAAAGAAAAGAATTCAAAAGAAATCTATTTGGTATGTTTTCGCTCGTCATTTGATTTTATAAGATTATTTGGCAAAAAAAAAGGAAACGATAATGATAATTATGATATCATGATACATTATTTATTTGAATTAATTATGAAGTTTGAATTTTCATTTTTACATTTTGGCATTAAATATCACATACAACCGTGTGCAAATTAATTGAAACAAAACGAATAATGTTTTTCTAGAATCTTTCACACTTTTCCTGATCACGTATACGTCGTCTCTTGGCGTTGTTTTTCTTTCCAAACTCATTTAATTTAATTTAATTTTTTTTTACGCCTTCGTCTGATAGATCCAGTTTGTTTCTTCGCCTTGATGACACGATTTAAAGTTAAAATGGTGACACCAACAATATGTACGATCTATTTGTAAGGATGGTTTGCCAGTGTGTTCGTGCAGCGTTACAATTTTCGTGCGCTTCCTTGGAGTAACGTCCTTCGCAGACAATGACCGTATGACAACTAGTCGACAACTGAGACAATAGTTTGTGGATGTGATAAAACCTGATGCAATCACGGATGACGCCATATTTTTAAAAGCCAAATTTCATCATATACACCGAAAGTAGATCAATATTACTGCACACAATTGCAAATGACTAACTCGCAGGAAAAGAGAAATCGATGACAATATGTCACTCTAGTGGGTTTAAAACTGACCCTATGGTGAAAGAAAGGAAAGTAAAATGATTTAATTAATTTGCACAAGGATGCACGGTTTGATATGCCGCTAAATAAGAACAACCAAACTACATATTACATTTAAAAGATAGACGGATTTACATGTTATTAATTATAACTGAATAAAACACGGACATATCTAAAGGCATAAGAAGCACTATTAAAGGAAGATGTGTTACAAAAGAAAATGGTATTGACAATTCTGTTATACTCTACTAATAACTGTTTTTTTAAACTGGTATTATTTAATCATATGATGCTTTTAACTAAACCTGTGTAGTCTTTTATCTTTGAAATCTGTCATATGACATATTAGGCTGAATCATCAGCAATTTTCGTCATTAGAAACCGAATTTATTGACAAATTTATTATACTAAAAAACTAATAACTGTTTTTTTAAACTGGTATTATTTAATCATATGATGCTTTTAACTAAACCTGTGTAGTCTTTTATCATTGAAATCTGTCATATGACACGTTAGGATGAATCATCAGTAATTTTTGTCATTAGAAACCGAATTTATTGACAAATTTATTATACTAAAAAACTAATAACTGTTTTTTTAAACTGGTATTATTTAATCATATGATGCTTTTAACTAAACCTGTGTAGTCTCTTATCTTTGAAATATGTCATATGACATATTAAGAGAAATCATCAGTAATTTTCGTCATTAGAAACCGAATTTATTGACAAATTTATTATACTAAAAACTAATAACTGTTTTTTTAAACTGGTATTATTTAATCATATGATGCTTTTAACTAAACCTGTGTAGTCTTTTATCTTTGAAATATGTCATATGACATATTAGGCTGAATCATCAGCAATTTTCGTCATTAGAAACCGAATTTATTGACAAATTTATTATACTAAAAAACTAATAACTGTTTTTTTAAACTGGTATTATTTAATCATATGATGCTTTTAACTAAACCTGTGTAGTCTTTTATCTTTGAAATCTGTCATATGACACATTAGGATGAATCATCAGTAATTTTTGTCATTAGAAACCGAATTTATTGACAAATTTATTATACTAAAAAACTAATAACTGTTTTTTTAAACTGGTATTATTTAATCATATGATGCTTTTAACTAAACCTGTGTAGTCTCTTATCTTTGAAATATGTCATATGACATATTAGGCTGAATCATCAGCAATTTTCGTCATTAGAAACCGAATTTATTGACAAATTTATTATACTAAAAAACCGTTCATTGAATATATCATAAAAGATGATGAATGAAGGATTACAAATAACAATGTTCAATGCTAAAATAAATGGCTAACAAGGATACATTCCAACAGTTAAGTGCCATACGTGATACACGCTTGGGCGATCATGTCTCGAGAGAGACATGACTGACTGGGCAGAAGATTATCCCACAGTAGGTTGCCATTTCTTTCTGCAATGGCAACCTACTGCGGGATAATTCCAACAAATAACCTTAAAAACTGAGTTCATGGAAGAGAGGTAATAATTATAATATATAAATCTACCATCCGCCCGTCACATCTAGTCGGGTGCCCCTGCTATTCCTCTCGGAGTTCTTGATAAAATCTAGCAGACAATCTGCAATGTGATCGATCCCGACTTGGTAGCCGCAGTCATTTTCTCACCGACATGATATGGCTTCCTTCTGTCTATTCTTCAAATACTTTCACGGCTTTTGCTCTGATGAGCTTAGCATACTGGTGCATCATTTGCATGAATTTTCTGTTTGAATCATCGCTGAATGACAAATTTAGAATTTTCTTTATTATTTCTTCCCAAGCAATGTGATAATGCCACTAAGACGCAAAAAAAAAGAAAAAGTGAGTTAGAAAATTTTGTTGAAGCGAAAAGACAATAAAAGTATAATATTAAGGAAAAAAGAGGACGGTGATAGGTATAGCATCATTTTTGTAGATTGTTGGTTACAGGAAGAATATAATGAAATACTAAATATACGTTTATATTACGTGCACCTGCAACGTGTCCATAAAGGTTTGGTTTAAAACCAGAATTTTCATTATCCTTTATGACAATGCAATGCCATAAACTAAATAAATAACACAGAAAATGGTTTGGGACTAGGTTATTAGCCGATCTTATCGCTGAAAAACATTTAATTGCGAAAATATTTTCTAAGGAATACCAGATAAAAAAAATTGTAAAAACAAAATAGCTTTCCCACATCGAAACATACTGAACTTTACTAAAAAAAAAAAAATAAATAAACATCGACGTCCCACATGTAAGTGGCAACAAGATTTTGCAAATAACTCTCTCAGCAGACCTCAAGATGACTTCATCGAATTTATAGCGAAATCTGCTGCTATGAAAGTCGGTTCACTGTGTAGCGCCAGGAAGTTTATCCCGTCTGAATCCAGCCTGCACTTATATAAATCTACCATCCGCCCGTCACATCTAGTCGTGTGCCCCTCCTATTCATCTCGGAGTTCTTGATAAAATCTAGCAGAGAATCTGCAATGTGATCTATCCCGACTTGGTAGCCGCAGTCATTTTCTCACCGACATGATATGGCTTCCCTCTGTCTATTCTTCAAATACTTTCACGGCTTTTGCTCTGATGAGCTTAGCATACTGGTACATCATTTGCATGAATTTTCTGGAGCTACTAGACTATCAACTAGGTCCCACTATTTTACAGTGAAAACAATAAAATGTAAACGTAACTTCTACTCTAATAGCTTCTTTTCTCACACTTCCCGCCTGTAGAATTCCCTTCCGTATACTTGCTCCCCAACAGCTACAATCTCCAAGAATTTGTATTTTAGGTCAATTGTCATCTCCTATCTCTCTGACTCGAATCTTATCCGTCATGTTAGTTTCTCCGTCCACTCTACTCTCATCACACCAGTATTCTCTTCCTTCTCTTACCCACTTCCTGACACCCCGTGTAACATGTTCCTCTTTCTAATCACTTCCTTTCTATGTAATCTCCTGTATACCAGTGGCAGAGAAACTGCCTGGTGAGGGTGAAATTATTTTTAAAAAAATAAAGCTGAATTCATATTGAATAAAATGAAATTGTGCTATTTTTATAAGGAAATACAAAAAAAGTGTAGGAAAATGTTTATGACTGAATCTCGTACATTGATCGGATTCTGCTTTCATCAGTGACAATATTACTGACCAAAAGATTGTTGAGGATGATAGTTCAAGACTTCACTGTAATTAGGATCGCCTTGACAGCTGCCATATTTATTGAAATTACTTCAAAGCTATCAGATTAATAATAAAAAAAGCAATTATTCTGTACAACAAATAATTAGTTTTACTCACAATCTCTTTCTTTGTAAATCAATTAAATACAGTTGCAGATAATAATCACATGGATTAACACAAATATAAACTAGTCAAAATTGCAGATCAGAATTCATGACTGGACATCGATTAAAAACTCATATATATATATATATATATATATATATATACGTGTGTTTGTGTTAGTGTTTGTGCGCGTACGTGTGCAAGTGTGAGAGAGAGAGAGTGTACACACACACATACACACACACACACACACACACATATATATATATATATATATATGTGCGTGAGAGAGTGTGTATATATATATATGCATGTATGTGTGTATATATAAGAGAGTGTATATACATATGTGTGTAAGAAAGTGTGTATGTATTTACTCATTATATCTGAACTTGAGGCGTACACACACACACACACACATATATATATATATATATATATATATGATGACTGACTTGGAATTTATATCATAAAAATATACGCATGTTTTCACCAAAAATTTCATATAGCAGCATTCATTTGTAAACATGGATATCCACTGTCGGTATAGACATATGTATATTAATATTAGCTGTCAGTTACATTAATATATCCGCTGTACCAAATGTTCAAGAAAGTAAGCCAATTCATAAAGAACTCTTTGCTAAGGCATGGGGTCTGGAGTTTCAATGAAAACCTAGGAATTGAATGCAAGATTGGATCACCTGGATTACTTGAAGATGCACAAAATTACAAAATATTTCCCCGGGGAAAGTCTCTATATTGGTCTATTGGATAAATCTCTGATCCCAAACATACGTTGACTCCCAATGTTTCTACATATGTCTACATTCAGAAACTAGAAGCAAATATGCACACATCCGACAAAAGAAAATAGCGCTCGTTCTGTTGAACAAATTTTATCAAGATAATCTGCCAGCGGAGTGATCAATATTTACAAGTTAACTTATTGTGTCGGCGTTACAAAAAAGAAAAAAAAATAACATCTACAATATATTAATTTGAATCATATGTTGTTTCCGTTATGGGAAACGAATTGTAACGACAAATGTATCTTCATTACTAATTGTCCCGGGCAGTAAAGAATAAGTTTGACAGCGTACACAGTGGATTAAAAATTACATTTCGTATCCCGACTATTACAGATATTAACGTGCTTAGAGAATATTTGGCCTCAAACACACATACCCCCTCAAGTAGAACATATATACACGATACAAAATATGCTAAATATGCAGGTGAAATTATCGGCTCTCTCCACCTTTCCTGTAAAGTGTAAATAATCTACCTAAAAATACATTCCGATCATTTGTAAACATATAGGCCTACTAGAAGTATAGCCCGGCGTTGCTCGGGTGTACTGAAAGCTTTAAAACGAATCCATGATCCTGGAGCTCAGACTCTTTGGACGTTGGAACGAAAGACTAAAAAGCAATAGTTGTTTCCAGTGAAAGAGAAATCGTAGACCGAAAGAAAAATGAATGGATGTAAGTCAAACTTTGATTTTTCTGGTATCGGTATCAAATAAATTTTTTTCGTCGTAAACTGAATTTTGAAGTCTAAATAAGTCCTCTGAGTAAATGGTATCATGGCTGAGAATAAGAACTACAATTATGCTACCAAAACGCAGCTATCTATTAACCGTCACAGACAATCGCTCCACCTCCCATTATCATGGATCACAATTGTCTCCCTGACAGCAAAACACTACACCTCCACGAGTTAACTCAAGCAAGGGACCTCAAGTGGAAGGACTATATAAAATCCATAGCTAAATCCGCTGCTAAGAAGGTCGGTTCACTATGTAAGCCCAGGAAGTATTTCCCGTCTGAAACAATCCTGCACATATATAAATCTACCGTCCGCCCGTGCATGGAATATTGCTGCCAGATCTGGTCGGGTGCTCCTGCTATCCACCTACAGGTCCTTGACAAAATACAACAGAGAATCTCTAATGTGATCAATTTCGACTTGGCAGCTCAGATACAGTAAATTTCTCACCGGCGCAATGTTGCTTCCTTGTGTCTCTTCTACAAATGCTTTCACGGCTTCTGCTTCAATGAACTTATGTCACTGATGCACCCTGTATATGAATTTACTCGAGCCACAAGATTAGCAACTAGGTTCCACTTCCCGCCTGTGGAATTCTCTTTCATTTACTTGCTTCCCCGGCAGCTCCCACCTCCAAGAAGTTAAATGTAAAATAAATAGTCATCTCTTATCTCACTAACTTGCATCCTCTCTCTCATACTCCTTTCTCTGTCCACTCCACTCTCATCAGTATTCTCATATTTCTCTTACCCACTTCCTGGCATAACCTGTCACTCTTTTTCATAACTTTCCTCCTATTTAGCCCCCTGCAAAACAGTGGCAGTAAACTGCTTTGCTTGGAGCGATATGATTATAAAAAAAAATCAATTATTATTCCATAGGTGAGAAGGAAATTCCACGTGAACAGCTTTTTCCCGCGAACCCAAGCTCTCTGGATCCAAATCAGAGAAGGATGTTTCTTTGATCACTACAATTTTAATCCTGTTCAAGTCTAGAGTTAATCGCTATCTTTCCCGCGTATTCATAAAATCTACCCCTTAACATAATTTTCTACTTAGAGTGGCTCCTGGGTCTTGTACATGGGAACCCTTATAGTAAAATAATAAAAATAATAACATAGCATGATATTATAGAAATTCAAGCAAGTGAATAATGCTATTGAAGCACTGAGTAAAAAATGTACATTTTATTTCCATTAAGTCAAAATGGACTGGCATGTACTAAATTAGTTTGAAGATAAACCCAGACAGGACCCCCAACGTAATTTGATGATAAAATTCTAAAATAGTTACTGGAAATTTGATGATAAAATTCTAAAATAGTTACTACAAATTATTCATGAATTAGCGAAAGTCTTAAGCTCTTCGCAATCTACTAGTCGTCGGTACATTCAAAAGATATAGGAAACACAGCAAAATAAATGCCTTATATATTCCATTGTGTACAAAGCTACCATCTACACAACTCAAAATTCTGATCTTACCAAACATTATATCGGATGTCAGTCAGTTGAGGGCCATACGTGATACACGCTTAGGCGATCATGTCTCGACAGAGACATGACTGACTGGGCAGAAGATTATCTCGCAGTAGGTTGGCATTGCTTTCTGCGGTAGACTGGTTGCCGACCAAGGCAATAGAACCCAATCTGTCCTGTTATTTAACCCATAACTGGGAGGAATAGGCGGATTAATACCTTTCCCAAGGGTATTTGCGCGTAAGTGAATGCAATGAATTCAGCTGGAATTCGAACTCGGCTCCCCAATTTCTCGTTCCGAGCCGATATCCAGTGCACCACATGTACTAAGAATAAATTTATGTCTCGATTTTACCAGCATAACTTATCTTTAATAATAAAGTATATAGTAATTCTACTTCTCTCACTAAATACTACAGTCTATTGAAAGATGAAAATAAAACTCATACAGTACTTTCAACCTCTTTCCGAGATCTTCTTCAGGGGTGTGAGTTATGGTAACAAAGAATAACCGCAAAATTGTGTTACTAAACATTACTCTAATTTTTTTTTCATTAGAAGGTGTAAATTATGCAAAATGGAATTGTTTTTATATGTTGTAATGTCACGTCATGGATATGCACGGGTTAAAGCATGAAAAACGTTTCTATTTGCAAAGACTTTAGAATATTACTACAGTAATAATAGCTTATTTTATTGATTGACGGCTTAAGTGTTTTAATATTTTTTGTTACCATAACTCACACCCTGAATAGAATCTTGTAAAGAGACTGAAAGTACTTGGGTACCTTTAGAAATTAATGATAATAATATCTGCCAACATTACAGCTCATTTCAGACATCTTTCAATCATTATACTCGAAAGATTGTCCGTGAGTATGAATGGACTTTATTAAAAATAAGCAGACACAATGTTTGAAATTTATTTAATCTGACATGTCTAAAAGAAAATTTGCTGCCTAAATACACCAATTTAATATATATATATACGAACCGACGGCCTTTATTACATAAGAGAAGATTTCAATTCTGCTTGGTTGGTTGGTTTATTTAACCAGCATATCAACCTTCATTAGGTCATTTAATGCTGAAAACAGTTTTGATTTGTTTTATTTAGTTTATTTGTTTTATATTCAAAAAGGTTTTGTTGGTAACGTTTTTTTATTCAAAAGAGTTTTGTCGGTAATATTTTTCATTCAAAAATGTTTTGTTGAATACTTTTATAGCATTTTGACCCCAGTTTGGGGGTCAACTATTTACCTATAGCTGGGACCCTAACAGGTGCTACCACTCCGGGTCAGGGTGGACCTGGGAACAACAGCAATTAAGATGTGGTTCTATGATCCTCACAACTTCCCAATTAGATGCAGTTTACCGTCATGCCCAGGACCAAATTCTGCTTGAAGCTTCCTTAGTTAACACATACTTACAATATGGCTTTCCAAAACTGATCAAATAATGAACTATTTCATTCGGCTTGCGTGAAAAATAAACGGAAAAATAGTGACGCTACTTGGTTTCACTGAGAAAAAGAAATAAAGAATGAAAGAAAGGAAAATACGACCATTACACCCTACCAGTACCTCATAAATAATAGATTATTCTCTTTTGATTGAGTGGATAACAGGGAAAGAATTATTACAAACACTACTTTGTTTCAGTAAAATAAAAAAGAATAAAGGAAAGAAATTACCATTTATTCCTTGCCAATACTTCATGAACAATGGACTATTTATTCTGTTTTGATCAAGTGGAAAGACAGAAATATATTTCAGAAGTGCTGTCTGATTTTAGTGAAAAAAAATAAAAAAAAAATGTAAAAATATAAGTGTTTCCGGAAAATGGAAAAATGTTTATTTCCAACCAGACTGGCAACAAATCTCACCCTTTTACAGTTTGATCAAATAAATGCAGGCGACAATTCTACTCCATCAGCTTCTTTTCTCGCACATCCAGCCTGTGGAACTCCCTTCCATATACTTGCTTTCCTGACTACTACAACCTCCAGGAATTTAAATGCAAAGTCAATTCCCATCTATTATCAACTTAACTCCATCCCTTTCTCTATCAGCCCTTATACCTTTTCTTTTCCTTTCTCTCTATCTTCGCACTTGTCTTCACCTCTGTGTTAACATCCTTCTCTTGCCCTTTCTCTTTTAACCCCTGTAGTTGGTTCGTCTTTGTCTTCACTCTCCTCCTTCCTAAAAATTTAACTCTCATGTAGCCCGCTGAATATTAGTGGCGGTACTGCCTTGCTTGCGGTGAAATTATTAAAATCATTTGTAGCCCATTTCTTTTTTTAAATAATCACCAAAATTCATATTTATGATTGTTATCGCAATAGTTTTTAAAGTTAAGCTTAAATATTTACCGGTGCGATGGGTTAATTTCTACAGATATTTTATTGTCATAGAATTCTCCATGACCTTATTCCATCATTAACTTGAAAATTAAGATTCATTAGAAAATTAAAATAAGAATGCCGCAAGATTTTCACTGATATTTCTAGTTATCCTTGTTTGTTACTTGTTCGGCGCGTACGTTACGCCCCGTCATTACGCCCCGTCATTACGCCAGATAACCACTAGATAATTTCAGTTTGATTGTGGTGATAGACCGAAAAATGTGTCTCAAAAAATTCGAGATTAAACAACCAAACAAGAGTTTACGTGTTGTAAAATTAAGTAACCTAACCTAATCAATCATTTTAATTTTTTCGTGTTGTAAGTGTTTTTAAAAATCATGTAATGCATCTATTCTGAGTAATAATCTAATCCTTCATTTTTCTCTGATATTAGGCGAAGTCCTGTTATTTTTTAGGAGGGGTCGAGATTTTAGTTTCGCGTTCACCTTGTTCTTCAGTGACGCAGCTATGTGAGAATTTCAACTTCCAGTTTGGGTACTCCAGGTCAGACATTTTTTGCTAGTATATCAGGATTTGTCAATGTATAAATGTCGCTATCTAGCTTACACTTTTTTATTTTCTCTTCTTTCTCCTCTTTCAGTTATTATTATTTGTTTAATTAGCAGCAAAATAATAATTGAATGCTTGAAGATACTGAGTCAGTAGGCGTCAAAAATGTAGGCAAATGTAACTAAATAATAGTTTCACATCTGACGCAATGAAAAAATATTACCGTGTAACCGAGAGGATACGTCATTCGTGATATTTCTTCAGTGTATCAAGTAAATGTGAAAGAGAAAAATATTTTTTTGCTTCTGTCACAAAACACATGTGCTGTCTTTTGCTGTCAACGATACAAATCCAATGAATTTTTCTTGAAATATCAAAGAAAAAAAAGCCATATTTCATATCTAACCACATACAATTCAAGCAGATTACAAACGATATTATACACATAAATATGTACAGACATATATATATATATATATATATATATATATATATATTTGTGTGTGTGTGTGTGTATGTGTGTTTGTATTAGGTATTCAGTCATGTGCGAGATTAATCACAGAACATAATGGTCACAATAATGCCTGGAATTCCGATATGCGAAAAAGAAGCATAAAGCCTTTCCTTTGAGTCACTGGGTGTAGCTTCTTTTCTTAATGTTGAAAGCAAAAATATCATCGAGCGTTTACAAAGAACAACAGGTAGGAACGATACTACCCTGCGCCAGTTAACGCTCCTCTAGCCATATCCATTCAGCACGTAGAAATCTTGGCTCTCCACAGTCTCTTGTTCTATGTAACTCTTAATAAATACAGCCTTCTTTTTACTTCTCCTCAAACCTGCTCCTCCGTTCATTTACAAGAGCTCACTAGGCAGGTCATATGCTACGTTATTTACATTATTCGGGCTATTGTCTTCATCAAAGTCAGAAAGAAAATAATATTAGTATCAAAATTAAATCGTAAAAAGTGCACCCATACACAACAGCAATAGTAGAAACTGCAATTTATGCTTAGGGATGAATTAGCATCAACTAGAATTAAAAATCAAAGTAAAATATTAAACAAACAAAAAACAAAAACAACATAATTGGAAATGTAGACATTCTAACAAATATCTGCTTTACTACGCAGATAACAAAAAACAATCAAACACAATACAAAACGCAAACCAAAAATCGCCAAATATAAATAACAATATAAATATATATACACTTAAGTACGACAGAAAATAAGATAACATCTACCAAACGGAAAAATGACACTTAAAGCCTACAAACATAAATACACACAAGAACACAAGGACTAAACTAGCATATAAAGACACAGGAGAAAGAATTTCAACTCAAGAAAATAATAAAAATCAAACTAAATGACAAGAAGAAGCTAAAACATTATAAAGCAATTCATAATTCTATTCCAGCAGCTTCTTTACTCGCACTTCCCGCCTGTGGAATTCTCTTCTATTTACATGCTTCCCCGACAGCTACAATCTCCAAGAATTAAATGTAAAGGCAGTAGTTATCTCTTATCTCACTAACTTGTATCCTCTCTCTCATGCTCCTTTCTTCGTCCACTTCAATCTCATCAGGATTTTCCTCCTCTTCTTACCCACTTCCTGACGCCCCTATAACCTGTCGCTCTTTTTATAACTTTACTCCTATGTAACCCTCTGCACAACAGTGACAGTAAATTGCCTTGCTTGGAGTAATATATATATATATATATATATATATATATATATATATATATATATATATGATTTTAGAATTAGTTTAAATTTATGGAGATGTAGTTCAAATTGATGATTTAGTGTTCCACTGTTTGTAGTGAGATACATTTTTAAAAGTTTTCGGTACCTAGTAAAGCATTACATATAGTAATATGTAATATTATATGCAAATTGCATCTTTTTCTGATGTCGTTATGGATTTGAGATTTACCTATAATCTTCCATTTAATCTGTAGGGAGAGAAACATTGCTTATAATATATAGGCTTTGTTACGATGGTCCGTCGGAAATTCCTACAAATTTGTTTGGTATATAAATTTTTCGGTTGTGCATATACCTCCAACTGGGCATTTTCTTTTACTCGACAGTTACAGGAAGTTGTACCAACTGTTTGTTGATTGTTATAAAATTTATTCAGTATACTATTATTGTGTGATTCTATTAATGTTGTAAGTGCAAGAATTTTTTATATTTTCCTATTGAAAATCTTAGTAGGTTGTTCTGCACAAAATGTTTGTCGATCTATTTCGGAAAGTGTTGCCCGATAGTAATATTAGATAGTTGACAGAAAGCTAGGTTGAACCAAGTTGCTCCTCTCTGTATATTTTTAGTTTTTTGTACTTGTTGTGGCTTCTCTGTGTTGTAATTCCTGTTTGAAGCCAATTCTTTTTTTTTTAGGGCGATATTGTAAGGAGTCTTATTTTCATTGAAAATTGTCCTATTAGACGATGACTTGTTGATTCTAGCATTTACGATGGCAGAGTTATGTTTAATTTTTTGTTGCGCATGTTTATGTCAGAATGTCAGAGGCAATTCTTCATCAGTAATTGTTACAAACTTCTACGTGATATTCACACTATCTAGCAATAGACTTTTTCATATGGATGGGTAGAAATCGCAAATGTCGAACTGGATGAAGATCGCCTTATACTTGTTTTGACAGCTCTTAAACCATTTCATTGTATCTGCAGAATCCTTTCACAAATTGATAATTGAAGATTCCTGTATTGAGTCAGTTATGTTTTTAATTATATTTTTAGTTGGTTGGTTGTTTTTTGTTTTTATGACATATCAACCTCGGCGGGTCATTTATTGCCAACTAAATTTTATTTTATATATTTTTATATTATTTTTATTCATTGCTGGTAATGCCTTTTTCTTTCAACAATTTATTGTTGCTTTTATATAAGTTTTGTGTCTAGTAATACATTTTTCTTTTCGAGTGTCAAGATTCATTGGGATTTGGGTTTTTCTTAAGGGCAGGGTCCTCAAGTCCCACCCTTGCTATTTAACCCATAACTGGAGGGAAGGGACGGATTAATACCTTTTCCAAGGGTACCAGTGCTTAAGTGAATGCAGGGTATTCAACTGGAATTCGAACTCGGCTCACCGATTTCTCTTTCCGAGCCGATATCCACTGCACCACAACGCACATTCGTCACTAAACGCTTACAGCACCTAGTATACCCAAGTGGTCATCCATCTAAGTACTGACCAGGCTCAACGTTGCTTAACTTCGGTGATCGAGCGACTTTGGTCTGGAAACGCAATCTGATACAGCCGTGCAGCCTTGTGTTCATTACCATTTTCACGGTCGTATTTAAATATATCTCCCTGTTCCCGATATGAACATCCAGACATTTTTAAACGGAACATTTCTCAGTTAACTCACTACTACATCCGTTTAATGTTGAAGACATTTTAGTCACAAATGTACACGAATTACATAATTTCGCTTTCTTATAAGCGAAATTATCATTCAGAAATCAACTCCAATTTTTGTGCAGTTCAAATATAAACCTATTAATACATTTAAAGTGAACTCGAAGCTTCTAGTCATAGTCCTATGATGGGTAAATTTGGTATCTTCCTTGGGTCTAGTACTACTTTATATCACCAGTAATCTGGATAATCGTTCACTATTCGTATCATCCATATTTATTGAAAAGCATCGTGTTATATTTGTTACTCTCATTGTATCATCACCTTATATTTAATCATCTTTCTACAGCTTTCTGGTAGGCTTTTGATTTCAGCGTTGTTACAATTTTGTTTGGTTGCCAAGCACTGTAGATAACCAAGTCTACCATATTATATAATCTGAGCCCTTTGATGTGCTGTAATGGTAATCCATCTTGTATCGCTAGATCAATTATCACTGAATAGTGAGTTTGATATGAATAGTACATGTGCATTGTGATGCAGTGGATACAGGTTCAGAACGAGAAATCAAGGGTCGTTCGAATTCCAGTTGAAATCGCAGCATTCTCTTACGCACGAATACCCTTGCAAAAGGTATTAGTATGCCTCTTTTATCTCGAGCTAAGGGTACGCCAGAGTGTGTTCTACATTCTTGTTTAGCAACCAGTCTACCGCAGAGAGTAATGGCAATGCACTCCGAAAAAATCATTTGGCTGCTCTTTCGAGACATGATCGCGTAAATGTGTATCTCGTCTGTCACTTAACTGAGTACGCTAAATCCTCAGTGGTTGCTCTTCTGCCGCACCTAAGCTACCAGATAACACGATCTATGTTGATTATGTGAGATGCTTGTTTTTTAAATATCATGTGCTTTTATCTGTTTCTTTGGGAATTACTTATTCTGGTTTCAATCTTTGCGTTGTAATTTGAAGCCACAAAAGAGCTGAACGCTTCTATCTTCTGACATCGTATTTTCAGCAAATGTTTCAATACAATTTTTTAATCGTTTTCAATAGCGTTTGGGCCTCAGAAAAATGTCTGCCGCTAAAATTTCTCAAGATTCACCAATTTACTTCTTCTAGGCCAAATAATAATATATGCGGATAAGACTCAACTATATCGGTCACAGATATAAGCCTATCACAACAACGATTGCCATTTATTTGCGTACTAGCAGTATAGCCCGGCATTGCCCGGGTGTAATGAAAATTTTAAAACTAATCCATGGTCCTGGAGATCAGACTCTTTGGATGTTGGCACGAAAGACTAAAAAGAAATAGTTGTTTCCAGTTAAAGCGAAACTGTAGATTGAAAGAAAAATGAATGGATGTAAGTCAAATTTAGATTTCCTAGTATCGATATCAAATAAGTTTTATTCGTCGTAAACTGAATTTTGAATTCTAAATAAGACCTCTGAGTAAATGGTATCATGACTAAGTCTAAGAACTACAATTGTAACTACTTAGAGCCAAACCCGAAGCAAAATCTAAAATAAAAGGGCTGAAGAAAATACAGACATACAGGCAGATAAACAGACACACACACAAACATCTTGCCTTTTATATATATATATATTAATGAACGTTTTTTTTATGTATATGTGTATGTTTGTGTGTGGATGTGCATATTTGTATATATATGTATATATATGTATATATGTATTTATGTATGTGGGCTATATGTAATTTTGAAAAAAAATTTTTTAGCTATTTAAATGCTCCTTTTCATCATATTCATTAATATGTATGTGTGTGAGTGCATATGGAATATGTATATATATATATATATATATATATATATATATATATATGTGTGTGTGTGTGTGTGTGCGTGTCTGTGTGTGTGTGTGTATATGTGTGCATGTATATGTACACATGTATATTGGGTGTATATGATTTTTTTGTATATAGGTGTGTACACACATATATATGTGTCTATGCGCATGTATATGTATATAAGTGTGTAATAAATTGAATGTATGTGTGTGTATGTGTATGTATATATGTATTCTTATTCGTAGAATTGTGTGTGTATATATATGTATGTATGTGTGTACTTCTATAGGTATGTATATAATAATTGTAATTAATTTTTTTTATTTTTTTTACCTAGTGTTGTCTTTATTTAGTTTAATTTCAAATGACCTAATTTTTTAAAAAATAATTTTATTTTAAATCCTATATCTTTTTATTCCCTTTTATTAATAATTATGCCTTTTTAAGTAAAGGCCTTTTTAGGTTTTTGAATTTGTCCAGCGTCTGTAATATTTAAAAAAAAATTTTTCTTTAGTTTCTTTCTTTTTCCCTCCCTTCCTTCTTTTATCTCTCTTACCATCTTTTTTCCGTGTTGCTTAAACTTATGTCGATTTAACACGGCTGTCTGTTAATTTTTAGTTACATTCTCCCTTTTTTTTGCGAACCCAGACGATGTCAATTTTTTTTTATTCTATCTTTTTCTTTTTCTTTTTCGTTTTCTTTTTCTTTTTCTTTCCCTTTATTTTTATTTTTATTTTATTTTATTATTTATTTTTTAATTTCTTTGCAATCTATTTAAAAAGGAAAAGTAGACTAATTTTTCTCCAGTTTCTGAAAGGTTTTTTCTGTTGCTGAGGTGATGTGTCGTCCCCCGTGGGGATCTTCATATCGAAATGGCCATTCAACATCTTTGAATTAATCCTTTTTTAATATATATATATATATATATATATATATATATATATATATTATCGATTTTCTGCACTATTGTAAGAACTGCAACGTTGAAACTTTTGAATATCGTTTCTTATGCCTTTGTCTATGAGTGTATGAAATTTGATTAAAATCGGACCACTCCTTCTATAAGCCGATTTTTTTCGATTATCGATTTTCGATATTTATCGGGGGTACCTGGACACAAAACCTAGCTAAATAACACTCGCAGACGCTTATAGTACAACTGTGAAAATTTTCAAGAAAATCGGTTCAGCCGTTTCGGATTCTATAGGTAACGGACACACACACAGACACACACAGACAAAGTTCCATTTATAAATAATTTTAGATTAATTCTTCATATGTAGCTATCATAAAAACCTGAAATATTGTTAACTACTGAATTTTAAATGATAGAATAAGGCTACATATGTCTTTAAAAACAAAATTTAATCGTGTATTTTAACGGATAATTGGTATTAGCTCATTAAGCATTATTCTACAGTAGTGGACTCAGTAGATCTGGGTCAAGTCTATAAATATTAAGCAAGCACTAGGGATAAAATTCGGCATCGTTGATTAGTTTAACGCCTTTGTCATCAGTACTTGGATATAGAAACCAAGTAGGTATGTATATATTTAGATCACATTGAAACACCGGTTCTCTTACGATCACCGAAGCTAAGCAACATCGAGCCTGGTCATTACCTAAATGAACAACCGCTTGGAAGTAACAGTTGCTTCTATGTGCGGGTGGTGTAATCGATAACGGATCAGAATTGTAAATTAGAAAACAGATTTCCGACTCCAATCGGGTTCATTACAGTCATTTAACCTCGAGAAAGATATGAATCCTCTCTACGCCCACAACTATAGGTTAATTAATAGAATTTGTATAAGTAAACCATTATAATCTAAAAGAAAACTTCTTACAATCTAAAAGTAGTTTCTGTTCTTACATGTCCTGCAAAAGGCTGATAATCTGTCAAAAGCAGAGCAATTAATGTCATATAGTTCTCTCATAGCAGACCAAGTGTACGTAGTGCAGATGGAACTCTGATACGATAAATTGTCTGCTACCGTACAGCGTGATTCCCAATGTATAAATATGTTTAAATTTACAACTTTATAAATTTATAACTTTATATTTCACTAACCATTTCACCCTAAAAATAGAAAAATATAATGGGTCGTTTTTTTTTACTTTTTTGGTAGAAGCACGATTGTGTTTTAATTAAGAAGGTGGACAGTAATCGCAGGTTTCGATCTGTATTTTTACTTTTTGTTTGTTCTTCAGTGTATATCAAATTTCTCAACTCCGTTATATATTTCTTAGTGATTTTGAAATTATATATTTTGCTTTGGTCTATGAATATTACGATGAAGGAAATTGATCCATTTTTCATCATTATACATATGATCAGTTATACGTTCGTCTGGTGTCCTAACCAGTTCGCTTAAAATATTTAAGTTCAAAGCCGGACAAACGTTAAATCATTTGTAACGTAATTTCGTCAAGTAGATATGGCGTAGTCAACCAATTCTCAATCTTGAAGGCTCGCATTTTTATTCGGTCATATTGGCAGAACACAAAAGACAGGAGGCTTTGGAGAACCATGACCAATATAAAAGACGACGTGCTTGTAAAGACCACATTACTAAACAGAACTTCAATGAGCACAGATCTCAAAGAAGCTCTCCCGTCCAAGTCAAATCGCTAGGCAACCAGAGAAAGTTCGGAAATCGGTTTGTCCTTTTGAGCCGATTATTGAATCGAATAACTTTGACTCCTAGCGTAGTGAATTCTTTGTTCTTGAATCGGATCTTAGGTGTCTGGGTTGTCAAAGGGAAATCTATGAAAACGTCTTTAAGAACAGAAACCAAACGAAGTGATGCACATTGCTCAATGTCAGAATATTTATACATGTCAGTATTTTTACAATCAGTATTTACCAACATCAGTAATTCAGTTAAGAACCATATGTGAAACACGCTTGGGCAATCATGTCTCGAAAGAAGCATGACTGACTGGACAGAAGATCCTCCAGCAGTAGAATGCCATTACTTTCTGCGGTAGACTGGCTGCCAACCAAGGCTACAGAACCCAATCTGTGCTATTATTTGACCCATAGCTGGAGGAAAGAGACGGATTATTACCTTTCCTAAAGGTATTGCGCGTAAATGAAAGCAACGAATTCAACTGAAATTAGAACTCGGCTCTCCGATTTCTCGTTCGGAACCGATATCCACCACAGCACATATACCTATATAATGAATATCTCCTTTATATTTAACCTTCCAATATTTAATTTTATTAGAAATAGTTGCACTATTTTTTATATTAAAATGCAATTCATGCATTATATAAAAAATATAAAATCAAGTACGGCTAAATTATTTTTGAATTTCACATATAGAAGTAAGAACAATAAACAAAATGCGTGTGACACAGAAAATAGTTCTTACGGCTATTCTTCTTTCTATTTTTCAAGGATTATTTTGTTCCGAGCGTTTTTGGCAATTCTATTTGCTCTTTTCAAATACTTATTTTGCAGATCCGTGGACGTGATTTAATTTCAGAACACGGCTAGCAAGTAATGACTGCCCGTGTAAATGACCGTGTTAACTGTTGATTTTAACGGTGATGGATCTATCTATATATATATATATATATATATATATATATATATATATATCAGCATGCAGTGTGGGTATAGAAGAATCCAAAGGAGTATCCTGTACATACAGTTGTAGGAGAACTCTCTAAGATTCGTGTAAAATCCTTTGTAAAATAAAGGCGTAAGCTGATGATGGTTCGCCTGAAATAGCCCCATACTTCCAATTTACCATGAAATAACGTGTCTGCGTTAATTTTTCTTATATATATATTTGTGTGTGTGTATGTGGAGGTTGTATGTGTGTAGGTAAAAATGACAAACAAGGTGATATAGTTAAGTTTTTATATAATTTTTGATGTTATCTTATAATTGATTATAATTTTATTTTACTTTTAACTGAATATATGAATTGTTTTATGTATGTATATAGAGTTATATGACACTATCCGTTACATACACATATTTGATAGAAAAATAATAGCATCATCAACATGTAGAATAGAAAGGTAAAAATAATAGAAGCATTATTAATAAATAAAAAAAATCGTGAACGGGATTTTAATTTCAGAACACGGCTAGTAACTAATGACTGTCTAGATGAATGAAAGTTTTATGGTTTGCTTTTTGTTTTAACGATGATGACGTCTATTATTTTTAGACTTCTTCTAAATTTAAAGCCGAATATTATTTCCGAGAAGTATTTTACGTATTGAAGCTAGTGTGTTTATTTAAATGTGTCTATATAAAATTATAAGCAGAGAATAGTGACTACTAATTTAACTGACCGGCAATTATCTAGGAAAATAAATAACAAAATATTTTGGAAATGCTGAGTTTTACAACAAGCAGCAGCTAAAAATAATATTTAAACATTAGTTAGCATACAAGATGAGCGACTTGTCTTACTAGCATTTGCCTGGAAAACGGTCCTGAAGAAAGATAACGACTTAAAGAAAACAATCGAACATTTTTGTTTTCAATCGTTTCACCCCCAAGCAAGGCGGTACCGCAATTGATGCGCAGGGGGGCTACATAAGAGTAAAATTTTAGATAGGATGAGAGTAAAGTGAAAGACGATCCAGTTACAGGAGGTGTCCGAGAAAGGACAAGAGAAGGATGGGAACGCAGTTGCGAAGACAGTTATAAAGGTAGAGAGAGGTGAAAAAAAGATATACAGGGTGATGTAGAAAGAACTGGAGTCAAGTGGATAAGAGGTGGGTAATGACATTGCATTTAAATTCCTGGAGGTTGTAGCCGTCAGGAAAGCAAGAATATGAAAGGGAGTTCCACAGGCGAGAAGTGCGAGAAAAGAAGCTGAAGGATTAGAATTGTCGTCTTCATTTGGTTGATCTAACTGTGAATGGGGGACCATGTTGGCAGTCTGGTTGCACGAGTAAATCCCTGTAGCAAGAGCACGAGTGACTTAAACAAAAGCCGTGAAAATATTTGTAGAAGAGAGAGAAGGAAGCCACATACCGCCGGTAGGAAAAACGGCTGGAGTCGAGCCGCTAAGTCGATACCTATCACATTACAGCTTGTCCAGAACACTAAGATGAACCTGAGAGGCTCCAGACCATATATGACAGCAGTATTCCATGCACGGACGGATGGTTGATTTGTATATATATAAGATGGATTCAGGCGGAAAGAAAACTCCTGGCCTGACACAGTGACCCAACCTTCCTAGCAGTGGATTTAGCTTTTGACTCAATGTAATGATTCCACTTGAGATCGGAAGATAGGGTAAGCTCGAGGAGACAGTATATTGTTCTCAGTGAGACTCGCTTGGTCCATGCTTATGGGGGCTAGCAGGACAGTTTGACTGTGATGATTGACAGATAGCAGTTTTGTTTTAGAAGCATTGAAGTTTACAAGCCACTTCTTTCCCCAGTTCACGACTGAGTGTAGATCCCTCTCAAGATCAGCAGCGAGGTTATGTATAATGGAATTGATAAAGATACCTCTTATAGCGGTTGCTATGTTTTTCTTACCTACATTCGGTCCATGTCATTTACTCGTCTGCGATTCGGTAATAAATCACTACTACTAGGACAATTTACCAATTGCAGTCGCCTTTAATCTTTCGGCTTTGAAGCAGCTCTTTCATGTGTGTGTGGTGATTGGTTAATTTTTAGCCAATCACATATTTTTTATGTAAGCAAAGTTTTTCCCTCGCTTGCTGTTTGAACCGCTCTTCTCTTTTATAAGCGGTGACTTTCAGCAAGCTTGTCAGTAGACCAACAGGCTGGCCAAAGGACTCGACGTAAGTCTCTCTTTCTACTCATACCTAACGCACACACAGACACAGAACTTTGTCTTCTGTCTGAATATTTTTGACAAGAACTTTTGCAATTTGAACTCTTGACCAAAATTTGTATCACCTACAGTTACATTCAAAATAATTGTATTTTTCATGTTATTTTTCTTACATGAAAATCTTTCTAACAGTTGTAACAAACCTTTTCAGCGCAAGAAAAACCTTCCTTCATTTTACTTTGGTCGACAAACAGCTAAAGTAGAACAACTCTTTCCTCTACTCTATGTATACTGCAATTACATGTTTTGTTTGTTTATTGAATATATTTTAATTTGTTGGTTACAAATTGAAGTTGTTGTATTTATTTTTTTAATCCTATGTTGGACGAATCATGATGGACCAATCGTAAAGGACCAAAAGTCCTCTACACCTGTAATGTGACGAAGAAAGAATCCAATTAATATCAAAGAATAACAATTAATGATTTGAATAAGATAATTCTCGCCTACTACTGTGCTAGATCTGCCTGTAATAAGCAATTATATTCAAACTAATTACAGTTAACAGTAGATAAAGTCGTAAAAATTGTTCAATTATAGAGCGCCCGTAAAAATATTGTGACGAGATTGTAGCAGTACTTTAGTCAGTTATGTCTATTCAATATATGTTTTAGTCAAGTCGTTGGCTACCTCAAGAATCTGTTAATCGACCCTCTCATATTTTCGAAATAATAATTTTCTAATCTTTCATTCAGTTACTTCTGTTTTTAGACTTGTTGGTCGATTAACAAGTAATCACATTCAGAGTGATCTCTACAGAGAGAATCTCTATTGGCAGCAAACGGCATGCATACGGACAGGTAACGATCTCAGTAGATTTACAAAGATAGAAAGAGGCGTAAGACAAGGATGTGTCTTTTCACCGGATTTGTTCAAGCTGTACAGCGAGAATATTTTGAGGACTCTAGATGACACGCCAGGATTTGTTATTGGAGGTCACAACTTGAACAACATAAGGTATGCAGATGATACAGTGCTGATTGCAGACACGGAAAGGAAATTACAAGACCTCTTACAGAAGGTAGCGGTGGAGAGTGACAAAAAAGGACTACAAATAAACATTAAGAAAACTGAATGCATGGTCATCAGCAAAAGGTGCAACCCAAAATGCCAAATAGAGATGGGGGCTACCTGAATAAAGCAAGTACAAAATTTTAAATACCTAGGAAGTGTTTTAACAGGAGATGGAAAGTGCGACACAGAGATCCGAAGGCGAATTGGCATGACAAAGGACGCGTTCCAGAAGCTGAGTAAAGTACTCACACAGGAAAATTTCACTAGAAACAAAGAAAAGAGTGCTGGATTGCAATGTGATGTCAGTTCTTCAATACAGCAGTGAATGCTGGACAATATCATCGAAAATGAGGACAAAACTGGAAGCAGCGGAAATGTGGTTCTACAGAAGGATGCTGCGGATATCTTGGACCGAGCATGCAAGCAACGATGAGATGTTGGAAAGAATAGCAACGAAAAGGAAATTAATACTGAGTATCAGGAAGAGACAACTGAAGTTCCAGGGACACGCAATGAGGAAGGAGAGCTTGGAGAACCTGATACTGACTGGCCAAATAGAAGGAAAGAGAGAGAGAGAGAGAGAGAGAGAGAGAGAGAGAGAGAGAGAGAGAGAGAGAGGAAGGCAGCGGATAACATATTTGCAGGGCCTGATCAGGTGGATGACGGAACGGAGTTGCCAGGAGTAACAGTAGCAAACATATTAGGAGCCACAAGGGATAAAAAGACGTGGAGAACCATGGTCGCCTAAGTCCTGAAGGGACAGGACACATAGAAGAAGAAGAAGATACACGAGGCAATTCTGAAAGATCTAAAATTTCTGCCAAGATTTGTCATTGGTGACCACAATCTGAACAATATAAAATACCCAGATGATAAAGTGCTAATAACAAACAGGGAAAGGAAACTACAAGACCTCTTACAGAAGGTAGCTAAAGAAAACGGAAAGAGAGGATCAGTTGCCATGGAATTATTTATAGATATAGCGAGAATCCACGTTACGTCGGTGAAAAAATGACTGAAGTCTGGATGCCAGGTCAGGATAGATTACATTACAGACACTTTGAATTTTACGCAAGAATCTTGAGATGTACAGCAGAAGCACCAAACCAGATTGATCACCTATTAATCAAGTCACGGACGAATGGTAGATTTTTAAATATAAAGGAGGGATTCTGACGAGAAAAAATTTCCTGTACGACCATATTCTTCTTCTTCTTCTATGTGCCCTGTCTCTTCAGGACTTAGGCGATCATGGTTCTCCACGTCTCCCTATCCCTTGTGGCTCTTAGTATGTTTGCTCCTGTTACACCTCGCAACCCCCGTTCCGTCATCCACCTGATCAGGCCCTGTAAATATGTTATCCGCTGCCTTCCTCTGTCTCTCCTTCCTTCTATCTGGCCAGTCAGTATCAGGTTCTCCAAGCTCTCCTTCCTCATCGCGTGTCCCAGGAACTTCAGTTGTCTCTTCCTGATGCTCAGTATTAATTTTCTTTTCATTGCTATTCTTTCCAAGACCTCATCGTTGCTTTTATATCTATAGCTTTTATATCTATTGGGCGTGTATAATGACAATATACGCGCTAAAAAGTCTACCTTCTTCTACCGAGCGCCCATATCCCAGAAGTAGAATCGCCGACTGACGCCAATTCGGTCGGGTTTCAATCCTGGGTTAAAAAATCAATCTGAGTCTAACCGTACTGATGAGCTGTGATACAGCGAAACAGATCTGTCTGCGGATGACTATGTATATATATATATATATATATATACAGCGAAACATTTCAAAACCTAAACAAAGTAAAATGAAACAGGTAAAATTTCGTTACAAATGAATAACAGTGAACTGCTGTGTTATATCAATTTACTTGTTTAATAGTGAATACTGGAGAATCTGTAAGCAAAAGAAACATATTTCTACAGATGAATACTAAGTATTCTAGGAACGGATATAGTAAGCAAGCAAAATATTTACCAATAAAGTACAACTTCTAATAAAGCTTTTATCAGATACTGATCATTTGATTAGGCATTTTTTCCGGACCAGGGAATTACTACCATTTCATGAATAACTCAAGATAACACCAGTCTTTGTCAGACAAATTGTAGGCCTACCAGGTGCTAGACGATGTAGTCTCTGCTACAGTATATAATTTTATTTCCATTGAATCAAACGGGGTTTAATGGATAATGGCTCGGAACTATAAATTGGTTAGCCGAGTTCGAAATCCAGGTGTGTCCATTATATTTACTTAATCGCAAACACAATTGAGAAAGAAATAAATCGACTTATTCTCCCCACCAGCTAAAGGTTAACTAGTAGAAATTTTAACAGTGAGTGATTATTAACCTAAAACATTCTGACAATATAAAAAGTCTTCACCTCTAAATAACCCGCAAAAGGTTGATAAGCCGTAAAAACAAGGTAATCAATAAAAATAAACTTATTCTTAATGCTCCTACACAAACATCCTTAAGTAACCCATTATTTTGAGTGTCACCTGTGTATTGCATATAATAAACTTTAGTGAAAATTTAAAATTTTTTGTTCAGAAAAAACATTCGTCCTTCTTTATTGACAGTATTCCTAAAGAATGTAGAAGAAGCTATCGGGTAACATAGATGGGTTAACAACAAAAGCAATGCAAGTAACGAGTTCTATAATCTGAACGTAATAAACGAAAATGTGAAGAAAGAACTAACGCCAACCTTAAGAAAACAGAATGTATGTCGATTATCAAGAACACCCTAAGGTATGGGTTGCACCCAAATCATAGATTAGGATAATAGTCCGGCCGTAAATAGAATAAAATATAATCCAATAATTTCTGCTAAAAATTTATCAATTTCCAAGTGTCTGTAAAATATATATAAATACATTAACACAAACCCTCACACACTATCACATACACACACTCACACACACAAAATGTACCGTATTCTTCTCAGCAGGTGTTAACATACGATAACGTGTTCAGTAAGAGATTTGTAAAAAAAAAATACACATCTGAAGAAATTACTAAAAAAGTCTTAAATACATACTGAAGGGATGAAAAAAAAAAGAAGAGAACAAAAAAAAAGAGAAAGAAAAAACTGTAGGATAAAATTTATTTTTCCACATAACATTTGAATATGAAAATGTACCAAATAAAATGAATTTAAAATTAATTAAATTTTAGTCATTAATTCATCAAAAGTAAAACTCATTTCGTAAAAATTAATCAGGATTTAATTTATTTCGCTTCTACATTTATACATTATTATTTTTAGCGTCTGTTAACCACCACAAGGCAAATGCCATCAGAGATAAAACAAAAATTAAGACAAAATAGAATGACATTGAAAGAATTCTATTTTAAAAGGCATTTTGCGATACAGACGAGAAAATTGGCAAAAATGAGAGTGAAATCGAGTCATTAGATATCATTGGTAAGTAATTTCCAGCGTTCACTCTGTGACAGCCAGATGGCTAGAATACATAAAGATCTACAGTTTTTGAATACTCTCCAAGCATCTGATGCGTGATGTAAACTATTAAGAGCTTATTGGTGCTTTGGAAGTAGACAAGACACGGAAATTATAAAGATCGATTCCGACGAGGTACGATTATCACGGTATCAGTTGGTTGAGCGATTATCTCTCATTGTCTTTCTGTTTCTCTCTCCATTCCTCTCTCTTTCTTCCTGTCTCCCTATCTAAAATATAATATCTACTTATCTAACATATAATGGTATCCGTTTATAAACGACTTACGTAAGCAGCAGCGCACTTCATCTAGTCATATATATATATATATATATATATATATATATATATATATATATATATATATATATATGTGACATAAAACAAGGTTTTCCTGAATGTAGTGTTACTTTCATTGTTAGCTTCCGGGTCATGTAATCATTTTTTTTTCTTTTCAGCATCCTGTAACTAGTTAGTTTTTTCTTAATCTCCTCTTATGCAGCTCCCTGTGTTGCAAGTGGCAGTTCTGTTTGCTTGGGGTGAAACGATTATAAATAAACAAATAAATTATAGAAATATTGTCCGTATATTTTATGTTACCAAGCGATTTCGACGATCATTTAGACATTATCAAGGATAAATTTTATTTCAATTTTAACTGAATATATACATTGTTTTACATTTGCAGATTAATAGGAATATGATATAGAAACACTGTGAGCATATTTTCTCTAGTTTATGTTTTGAAAAGAATAAAATTGTAAGATCACACGAAAATTATATAAACAAATGGCCACAGTAATTTCTGTCACTTTAACAAAAAAAAATGACGAATTTATGCCTAAATACAGAATTGTGTTTCTCCACGACTTCTTTCCTCATTTCATGTCCCAAAAACTTTAGCTGTCTCTTCCTAATGCTCAGTATTAATTTCCTTTTCGTTTCCATCGTTTCCAAAACCTCATCATTGCTCACGTGCTCATGATATTCGCAGAATCCTTGCCTAGAAACACATTTCAGCTGTTTCAAATTTTTCCTTCATCTTCGAAGATATTGTCTAACATTCAAAGCCATATTAAAGAGCCGACATCACATAGTAATCCAGTACTATCTTCTTTGTTTCTTGTGACATTGTCCTGTTAATACTTTACTCAACTTCTGGATTGCTTCCTTCGCCATGCCAAATCGCATTTGGATCTGTGTCGCAATTTCCGTCTTCTGTTAGAACAGTTCTCAGGAATTTAAATTTTTGTACCTGCTTGATTTTAGTATCCATGACCTGTATTTGGCATTTTGGGTTGTCTTTTTTGCTGATGACCATGCATTCAAGTTCCTTGCAGTTTATTTGTAGCCTTTTCTTGTCACTCTCTTCAGATACCTTCTGTAGGAGGGCTTGTAGTTTCCTTTCCGTGTCTGCTATCAGCACTAGATCATCTGCGTATCTTATATTGTTTAAAATGTGGCCTCCGATGACGAAACCTGGCATTACTTCTAGGGTTCTCAGAATAGTCTCTCTGTACAGGTTGAATAGATCCGGTGAAAAGTACATCCTTGTCTTACGCCCCTTTCAATCTTTGTACAACTGCTGAATTCGTTACCTGTCTGTGTGCAGGCAGTGTGCTGCTAGTAGAAATTTTTGATTGCTTGTATGTCGCGGCTGCCAAGCATCTTCATCAATTCTTTGTGGCGTATTTTTTCAAACGCATTTGCATAATCAATAAAACATAGGTACAAGTCTTTCTTCATTTGTATTGCTCTTTCAGAGAGCATCTTAATCATAAATATGGCGTTTCTTGTTCTAGTGTCATTAACGAAACCACACTGTTCTTGTCCTATCTCTGGCCTGATTCTGCTTCTTACTCTATTCATCAATATTCAGGCTATCAGTTGTTATATGGCTCATTAAACTGATGGCTTTGTGGAGTTCGCACTCGTTTGCTCCTGGCTTCTTAGGAAGTGCTGTAAAAATCAACTTGCTGAGGCCATCTGATATTACACCACTATTATTAATTTCATTTTTTACTTCCGTAATTTTCTCTATGCCAAATTATTCCAGGGCTATCAGCAGCTCTATGACTACGCCGTCTGGTCCAGCCGCTTTGTTTCTATTTAGTTTGGCTATTGAAGATTCCACTTCAGATTTTAATACTTCTGGTCCGTCCTCATCTTTGTGTATTATCGGTTGCTATCTATTATTGTGTAAAAGATCTATAATATATTCTTCCCATCGTTAGAGCATTTCTTCTTTCTCCGATATGATTGTTCCATCCTTGGATTTTATACATCCTGTTGAAGAGCAGGTTTTTGTCCTGTCAGTTTCTTATTTCCTTATGCATGTCTGCTTTATTATTCCTGCTCAATCTCTCTACTTCTGTACATTTGTCATTGAGGCATTACTCTTTAACCTGTCTACATTTTCCCCTTATTTCCTTAGTTCCCCATACTCCATGTCATGTCTTGGTATCATCTTCTGCCTCCTTTGGATGATGTCGAGAATCTCTTCAGTCATCCACTCGTATTTTATTCAGCACCTGATTTCTTTTGAGGCAATGTTGTTTGCTGATGTCGCTAACGCTTTCTTGAACGAGCCCCATTTCGAGTGTCCTTTTCCAATTTGTTCTTCACGCTGTTAATGTATTCTTTCTTTAGGTTGAGTTCATTTACGAGCGTGTTGTATTTCAGTTTTGGTTCTGCACTATACTTCTTCATTCTTCAGAGTTTCATCTTTAGTTTCCAGGTGGCTGGGACGTGGTCGCTTTCACAGTCGGCGCCTGTATAGGCTTTGCATTTCTGCTTTTCTGATTCTTTCATTCTGTTTATGGTTATGTAGTCTCTTTGGTTATTTGTGTCACCTCCTGTGCTTCTCCATGTCCATAGGCGTCGGGGCTGTTCTTGAAACCAGGTGTTAGTTATTACCTAGTCATTTGCTCTGCAACATTGAACCCATGTTTCTCCTCGTTCTTTGCGGATTCTTAATGCAAAGTTGCTTTTAGTCATACCTTCCCTCTCCTTGTCTACTTTGGCATTCAAATCTCCCATGATGATTTTAATTTCTTGGCTTTTACATTGAGCCTTGGCATTGTCTAGAGTGGAGTAAAAAGATTCTATTCCTTCCTCAGTGCTTTGCGTTGTTGGGGCATAGACAACTACAATTGCTATGTTGAACGGTTTCCCTTTCAGATTGACCAAGAGAACTCTTTCAGAGAACTGGCAGTATCCAAGAACACATTTCTTCGGGCATTTTTTGTTCAACATTTAAGCCGCCTCTCTTTTCGTTATTTTTACCTCCTGCGTCCAGTGGTTGTCACTGCTGAAGTCTCCATTGTTTGGCAATCTGCTTTTGCATATTCCCAGAATATTGATGTTCAGTCTGTTAATCTCCTGCTTGATATTCTCTGGTTGTCCACAGTTGTTGAGCGTCCTGACATTTCCTGTCCCCAGGGTAATTCTTTCTTTGTTGTGCACACTCGCAGGGTAACGGTTCAGAGACACCTGTCTTTCCTTTCCAAGCGAGGGACACATTTTGGGAAAAAGCGTCCTTTTATGCCATTGGTGCTAACAGTTGCCGGTTGACAGTCAGGTGACACCTGTTGCTCATGTCGGTCCTTACCGGGCGAGTTGTTGCTTCCTTTGGAAGCAAACTCTTCACGCCGTTTCATATATTTATGTTTCACAGCCATGATTACACACTGGATAGAGAGATAGTAGAGTGGTGTCCTGTTGCCTTCTCTATGGTGATTTATTGCGACACCACCTCTAGTTAACTGGTCGTTGATTCCTTTAGATTTCCTCCGCCCTTTGTAGGCTTAATTTTTTTTTTATCCTACCGGGTTGCTAACATCTAGTTAAAAAAATGTTGGGTAGGAGAAGGAAGAATATAAATATTAAGAATATACTTAGTATAAGTTCAAATAACTAGTCATGCAATGGAAAATATGTCAATTCAACAGATTAGCATTTCGTTTCCAGTAGACAGAAAAGTTGGAATATTTTCTTTGAATTCCGTAATTTATCAAAGACAAACCTTTTAAGTCTTTGTTGGAAAACATTCATGACCCTTAGTCGAGACGCAAAGAAACAGTGGGGGGATAGAACGCTAGGCAATATTTTACATTTAATAAATAAATAAACATTCATTTTTACATTTTAGATTAAAGATTAATCTATAGAAATAATAATAATAATGATAATCTGAAATAGAAGATTAAAAAAATGTACAAGAATGAAACGATTTTTTTTAAGTTAGTCCAACTAGCAAAAAGTTAACGTCTGCAAAACTAAAGGAAAACATTTCCTTTCCAGTAGACAAAGAGGGAAAAAGAGACAGGGGAAAACAGCAGATAATATATTTGAAGGACCTGATCAGGTGGATGAGGGAACGAGGGTTGCGTGGTATAACAAGAAAAGGCGTGTTAAGAGCCAACAGAGATAGGAAGATATGGAGAGCCATGATCGCCTACGTCCTGAAAGGACAGCGCACATAAAAGAAAGATGCATATATATATATTACAGAGAGAGAGAGAGAGGAGAGAGAGAGAGAGTAAAAAAAAAACTTAACACATAATTTAAGGTTATGACCGAGAATGGTTAAAAATTGGGAATCTATTTGGGCAATTGAAAAATTACAAACTGTGTCTTCAAACGCGAAAAATCAAATAATTTAACTCTGGATATTAAAAAGAAACATTTTTGTTGGTACAGAGAGGAAACTAGGTTAGCTGGAGGGTAGAGGTGTATACAGTTAAACAACGAGGTAACAGATACCAAAAATGTCACAAATATATCACATACACCAAATCACACATATACAAAAAATAATGGGCACATCGACGTAGTGTAATGATTAGCAAGATTGTCTTTCTAAGTGAATTACAACTGAATAGTGAGTTCGATACTAGTGTTATATATCGCCGTACGACGACAAAACAACAAACACGCATATATAAAAATATAAGGTTATATTTTTATTATTAACGACGGACCGTGTGGAATAGAGAACGGAAGGGTGAGAGGCACATAGTTGGGTTGACGGGAGTGTAGTTTTGCCTGTGGTGTTTCTCTCTGCTTCCACTGGCCGTTCTCTGCTACTGGCGAATCCGTGTGTCGAGGTCTTTATATAGTCCTCTAGAACCGGGACTTTCCTTCCGGTTTTTGCCTCGCCCACGCAACGCCCACGTAATTCTAAGAGGCACCTGATCTGTTTGCCTCTGTAGCCATTTCCGCCGCTGTCGGAAATAAGGTCAAAATGACATCCGCTCCGGCCTCGACAGGATGTATTTCACAAACACCTGTCTTGTCGCTTCGCCGCCCCCTTCACCGACGGAAAACACCATCGCTTGCATCACTTCCTCGGGTGGGGCCAGATTGTTATATTACACTAGCTCGGTACCACATACTTCTGGCCATGTGTCACATCAAAGTTATACTTAGAAAATCCCCATATACAAAATATTATTAAAGATGATATATATATATATATATATATATATATATATATATATATATATATATAAAGAAACAGAAGGAAAGATATAAATAATTGCCAAATAAACAAACCACTATAAGACGACATATATGCACACGCAATATATATAAAACTAAAAAGAACAAAAAGAAAAATACATATTAAAAAAAGCAAATATAGTTCAATATGATTACAGTCACAAATAATTATCAATCACAAAAATTTTAAAGTTAAAAATAATGATAAACAAGGAAAAATTTACAAAAAAAGTTCAAAGAAAAAAGATCACAAAAATCAATTACAACGACAAAAACATTTACGCAAATAAAACATAAGCAAAAAGTAATAAGGGTTTTTAAATTACTTGCATTTAAAATAGAAATTTCCTCAAACCTTAAAGTAGTTAATTTTCTGGATATTATTTTAAAACTCTCTAGAAAATATTTTAAGCCATGTTATAAAAATACTGGGTCTCCATCTGACATTAATGTTAATTATAGCCATCGATACCAATCGATAAAACAAATCCCCACTACCCATAATACTATAATTCAATAGCAAAATATTTCATGATAATAAAACACCTTATAGTTGTGACCAAGTGAGTATTTTAAGAAATAGCAAAACATGCGTCATAGAAATAATGCTATTTAACAGTAAATACAACAGAACCGTAGTTTACGACAAATGCGTGTGTCGGTTGTCCAGCGTTCAATTAATTGGACTGCACCTCCACTCCCCCAAAAAACCTCCTCTCCTATTAAGTTTATAAGAGGTGGAAAAGTCCAACAGACTCTTTAGAGAGAGGACACCACAACACCCAACTTTTCTGCATGACTCCGGATGGAGTCCTTTTTGTTTTCTTATAATAACCACACAATACATTTTATTCAAGAAAAAAATAAAAGTCAGAAACAACCACTTGAAAAGCTATATACAGGAATCACGCTCACAATTTTTTCTTTAGATTTATGACTAACATTTTACGAGTTAACACTTCAGTGTTAATTCTGACATTATGAAAATTTGGCTAAGTTTAATGGTAAATGTTAATAATTTTCAATGCGTGTTGTGTTTTTTTGATAATTCAAAGATCATAAGAGGGGAGACTCATTTTTTTCCTTTTTCTGTAGACCTGTTATGAAATAAAAGATATTCAATATATTTTTATTTCGGTTTGTTTTCTAAAGGTTCCGCAAAATTTCCGTCCATAGTTTCATCTTCTATGGGATCCCTATCGACTACGCTTTTATACCGTTTTCTAATTTGGTTTACATGACGTTTGTGTATAAACTTCGGTCCCTCAACCATGTAAACCATGTTATCAATTTGTTTGTCTAATTTTCCTATCTCCCAGTGAGATTCCTTATTCCCATATACACGAGAGAAAAAAACAAAATATTTACACCGATCTTAAACCATTTTTTAAGCACTTTATTCCTATATACCACTTTTGTTTCACTCGAAAAGTGTTTGTTAAATGCCGATTTCCAAGCAAACATGACCTCTGCTAGCGTTTTGACAGATAGGGTACTGCTATTAGGAGTTACACGATAGATCCGCAAAAGCTGCTGTATTACCGTATCGATGGGATTCCCTCTCGTCTTCCTCAGTGCTCTTTTGAAAGTTCCCACTAAATACTCTGCCTGTTCATTATTTCTTGGGTGATATGGCTCCGTGATAATATGAGGTTGTCTCAAAAGTTCGTAAACACT
Source organism: Ascarosepion bandense (assembly GCA_037127315.1). Lineage (NCBI taxonomy): Eukaryota > Metazoa > Mollusca > Cephalopoda > Sepiida > Sepiidae > Ascarosepion > Ascarosepion bandense. The sequence continues at coordinate 510,585 of JBBBDQ010000293.1, forward strand.
AGCAAAAAACTGAAATTTTACTCGCCAATAATCTAAGGTTACCAGAAAACATTTGCAAAACATTGAAATTTTACTCGTAAAAACAACAAAAGATATTGTTCAAAATAAAAACCATCATTTTCCAAGACTTTCTGCCATCGATCTGCAAACTTTCGGATCTGGTCATAGAACCATTCAGCCGGCTTCAAATCAAATAATTCTTGACCCGCTTCTTCGACTTTATCAAACGAGTCGAATCGGCGGCTCTTCAGAAAGTGTTGCATTGAGCGGAAAAGGCCGTAATCTGATGGAGCACAGTCAGGACTGTAGGCTGGATGTGGCAGAACCTCAACGCCGTCCAGCTCTTCAAACTTGTCTTTGGTCTTCCTGTCAGTGTGTGGCATGGCATTGTCCTGCTGCATCAATGTGCGCTTTCGGTTGATCAGAGCCGAGTACATTTGCTTCAACTTTTCGTAGACCCGCTCAAGTTGCTGACAGTAAAGTTCGGCACTGATGGCACGACCATTCGGAACCAACTCAAAATGCACGATTTCTTCAAAGTTCCACCAAACGCACAACATGACTTTCTTGCCGAATCGATCTTGTTTTGGAACCGACGGTGTCTCTTTCCCTTTCTGAACCCATCGCTTGTCTCGATTTTGCTGGACCAGATAGACCCATTTCTCGTCGGATGTCACAATGCAATTCCAAAAACGCTCATCCAATGGATTGCTGAGCAATTGACGGCAAATTGCAACTCGTCTGTTGGCTTGTGCTTCGTTGAGTTCGTGCGGATCTTGGCGCGGCGTTTTGTGAACAAAATCAAGTTGCTTCAAATGTCGGTGAATTGTCGATTTGCCAACTCCAAGCTCACTAGCCAATTCTCGAGTGCTCGATGAAGGCGCAATGTCCAACCCGGTTTGCAAGTCTTCATCTTTCAACTTTAACGGTCGTCCCGAACGAAGCTTATGTTCAAGACTCATGTCGCCAGAATCGAAACGCTTGTACCACTTTGAGATCGCCGCAAATGCAATTGTTCCTTCACCTTCGGCAGCACAAATGTCTTCTGCAGCTTTTCTGGTTAAAAGACCTCGCTTCCAGCAGTAAGGAATCAAAACTTGCAGCTCTATTTTATCATTTGGCATCTGGAATACAAAGAGGAAGATCACTATAAGAAAAGAAACACAAAATTGCATAAAAATTCAGTTTTTCGCAAGAGTTTACGAACTGCTGGGACAAACTAATATATTTAACTAGGAATGACTGACAAAAATCCTTAAATTCACAGGGTGTGAAAGGTGACATTGTCTGTTATGTTACAATCAACAACACCGAAACCAGAAAAATAGCTCGTGAAAAACTGTCACACTCGCGGTCGGCTTTCAATATCTCTGACCACTTGGAATAACTGTCGACTACTACAAGGTAGTAAAAATCATCAAGTAGACAAGTAAAATCAATAAGTATCCGAGACCAAAGACAGTCGGTTTTAGGCCAGCGATTGAATTTTATCGGGTGTGCTTTAACTGCCAAAGCGCACCTTTGCACGACCTTACAGTGTTTTCAATATCTTTGTCTATGTTGGTCCAGTTGTCTATGTTGGTCCATCAGACTCTTCATTCCTGAAGTTCCCGGATTCATGGAATTTTATTAATGTTCTTTAATGTTCTTTTCTGTAGTGTAGATAGCATTACTGCTGTTTTCTATTTTCTCAAGTCGATTCAACTCCTCGTCAATTTGATTTAACGAGGCAAATGGAAAGTTACGTTTTTCTTAAAAACTGAGTTTACGTCTGGCTTTAACTCAAACTTAGCAGACATTATTTTGCATTTTCCTAGTCCTCTACTGAAAACGTCCTGATTTTTTTTAGTTTCACCATTTAACTTTTCTGCGTTGTTAATCAGATTTTCAACATAATATGTTAATTGGCATATCCCAAAGATGAAACTATTTTAACCAATCAATCCCGAACAAATTACCCGTATTCTTCATAATATAACCCTTTAGTTTTAACTTTTGAATGACACTTTCGTTATAAATTCGCCCATATATTTAATAGTGTCGTCAGTTACACTTTTAGCTATTCTGTTGGTTTATAACAAAATCGGCAGACCCATTTTTTTCTATTTTTTATAATTAATTATGGTTAAGTCTGAACTCTAATCAAGTCGTATCCTTATATTTTTGTTCAATATTTGGACTTCAATATATTTCCTCATGTTCGGCTTTCTATTTCATCAGACTTGGTAATTTATTAAAAAAAATTTTTTATCTTGTTCTTAATCCTGCAGTGAGAACTTTTGTGTCCCAATTTAACAAAAACAAAAAACATTTATCTTTAAACGGACTATCTCTATACTAATGTAATTGACCACACCCGAAACATGGTCTTGACGGCAATGTAACTTTATTTTTTGGTTGACCCTTTTTAATTTTTTTTTTTGCCTTATTTTATAATCCTCTCTGACGCTCAGAAAACGTTGGCCATCTTCGACAACTTGCTATAAAGTAACGTCGGGCTCGTTTTCAAGCTTGTTGAGTAGCCTACGACCTATTTCGGCGTCATTCGCTAAATTCGAACCCTGGACAAAAATCAGGCATTTACAATTATTTGCGCTTAAATCTGCCAAATTGAAGCCATCGCAGGGTTTGACTACACTCGCGAAAGTAGTATAATCTTCGTCTTCTTTGCGGATGAGATTAATTTATTTCGAACGTTTGGGGACAGTGATGCTTTTGGACTGAAGAGTTCTGTTAATGATTGAACCGTCTCTTTACATTTCTAGTCACTGATTTTCATAGGTAAAATAAAGTTAACAAACTTAGTATATTCTGCTGTGTCTAGTTTCCTGAAGAGTAAGCGAACTTTTTTATGATCAGCCCAACCTGCACAATCCGTATTGTATAAGTCCTTGTAACATTTAAAGTACGAAGTGCAAACGTGCAGTTTTCAATAGAATTTGTTCTCGTTGGAATTTCTCTTGTATTTCCAAATATTTCTGTTCATACAATAGTTGCTTTTCCTGTTATTGTTTCGTCAACTCTAGCATTGAACATTTAATTTCATCCATTTTACTGCGGTGTTAAGTAAAATAAGAAATGAGAGAGGAAATTTTTCTCCTTACCATCTTAACCGACAACAAAAGTGTTTGACTTCTACGATTCGTTTACAGAAAAATTTTAAAGCGAGAGCGGGGGTAAATTTTTACTTTATCCTCTCAGTGAAAACAATAAGTCTGTTGAACTTGTACAGTTCTTTTCGTGACTTGTTGAAATATAATCATTCTTCGTAACCACTGAATTGATCATGTAGAAATTATATTTTTGAGGGGTTTCTTCTTTTTTTTCGCTGTCAATGTTGTAATTACATTGTATACCAATTTTTTAGGGATGTGCGCTGTGGTACAGTAGATATCGGTTCCGAAAGCAATGGCAACCTACTGCGGGATAATCTTCTGCCCAGTCAGTCATGTCTCTTTCGAGACATGATCGCCCAATCGTGTATCACGTATGGCACTTAACTGACTGACTGACCCTTTTGTCGTAGAGTCTGATTCGAATTTTTTTTCTCCACTGTTGTAGACACTGGACAAACAAAAAGAAGTTATTACTTCACGTGAAATTAGTTTCTTCGAATACTTCGTCGCCATGATATGGTGACCAAGTGAATAGTTTAAGAAATAACAAAACATGTGTTATAGAAATATTGTATATTTAACAGTAAATACAACAGAAGATTATTATATGACTAGTGCATGTGTCGGTTGCCTATCGTTCAATCAATTCATCTGTTCCCCTTCTACTAATCATATAGTAATCGGGAAAGTCCAACATATAGTCTTTAGAGGAAGAACACTACAACACTTACAATAAAAAAAGCGGATTTAAACAGAAATTATTCTAAAAAAACATTGAAACTGGTATTCATAAGTATAAAAATAGAAAAAGAAAAGTTTTATGGTTCAAATCTCCCTTTTTACCAATTGTATAACATTGATATATGTATATATGTATATATTTTCAGGAATAGAGCGATAAACATTTTACATTTAAGAACCTATTACGTAAAACCTTTAATAGAAAAACATTCAAAATTAGTTATTCTTGTACTAGCAATATTCACCGCACTATTAATTCTCATAATAATATGTTCTAATATGTATTAAACCTGTTAACAGATTATTCCTTATAATTTATAATTAATAATATTATAAGACAAATAAAACTATTATTACATAATAGCAAATAAAAATTCTATATATAATTATAGATTGAATTAATTTACTTTAATATTTGTAAAATCTTCCACAATAATGGACCAAAAACCCATTCAGAATATTACTGTCTCTGATAATAACAGAATACCTGTGAATTTCAGACAATACAGAGATTGACAAATTAAATTAAATTTTAATATTATTTTCAGGTTAATGTTAGGAGTGTTTGAAGGATTAGTTGAATGTTTCGCCTCATCGCTACTTTTTATTTTGAAAAGACGACAATTTTCAAGCGGTCCGTCATTTGCAATGGCAATAAATAATTCACAGAGAAAATCATTTTCAATGTAGGAATATATTTATCAACACCTGTATTTAACCTTCGACAATTATATTTAGGACTAAGTTGAACAAAAATTCGGAAAACTCGAGATATTAATATAGTTAATTCAGGCTCAGAAAATGTTAGTGGCACTCTGTATATATATATATATATATATATATATATATATATATATATATATACTAAAAATATCGTACGGGAAGAGCATTTAAATTAAATGTCACTTTTCTATGAGTGTGTTTAATACATATTATCTTTTTCATTGCATAGAATGCAGTTATACTCTATATATGCATGCTATCAATATTGAGGGCACGGACACATTGGTATATATATATATATATATATATATATATATATATATATATATATATGTGTGTGTGTGTGTGTGTGTGTGTTTTAATTTCAGCACATCATATGTTTTTATTGCAATATTTACAATTAAATTGTAGTATTTTATTGTACATCCCGAGGCTGTTTAATATATTGTTAGAAAATGAATATTATAGCTTGCATATTGATATATATTTCCTATTTTAGATAAAGTAGTATTACTATTTGTCGTAAGAAAGATATAATCTCGAAAGGGGAAAACAAGAAACTTAATGGAGTTGAGTGATATGAGCATGATGTAGAAAAATGTAGAAAGCATAGAACAAAAAAAAATGCAAAACTTTTGATGGTAACAAGAATTACGCGTCTTTAAGAATATTTCAGATGGGAACAAAAAATAAGCCTAATTACTAATGTGTCAAAAAGTGATTGAATAGACTGTATATTAAAATGGTAATGACCAAGAAAAATTGCTTGTCCAGTAAGAAAATATTTGAAGAGGGTGGTGAAATGAAAGCATAAGGAAATATAATTGCGCTGAGACATTTAAAAAAAACTTTATACCTTAACGTAAACATACCAAAAAGACTCGTGTAAATTGGGCTATGTAACACTGGTTAAATTACTTTTTCTAGAAAGGCTTCTCTTTTCTATGTCTAAAATTTGTTTCAGTGGATATGAAAGCAAAGGAAATTTAAAACAGATTTTATCATAGGCACCGCCTTAATCAAAATGAGAATAACGCCAAGACTCAGGAGCCTACAGTGAGTGAAAAAAATGGAAAAAAATTGAGTGAACCGGAAACCCACTCCTAAACCGGAGACAAGAGATGCACCACTACTTCTGCATAAAAGACTGGGGAGGAGGGTGAATCGGACGAGATTCGTAAAGCAGGGGTTCGAGACTGTGGAGATATTGTAATTGTTAGTTTACTCCAAGAATTTAATTAATATGTAAATTCGTTTTCTTTCGTTTACCTTTATATTGTGATATTATGTGGAAAATTTTCGTTATACCCTACAGCATTTCTTTCTTTCTTTCTTTCTTTCTTTCTTCGCTTATTCATGTCATTAAAATCCCATTTCACTTTTTAATTTCTTGGATAAGGCGTTATCATTATTTTCTTTCAAACTATTATCATAATTTTTGTTGTTGTCATCATTGTGCTTCTGGCCTTAATCATTTCTTCTTATTTTAAAACGCTAAACTTTAGTGTCGAGTTCAAATAACACCAACAAAGAAATATAGTTCGCATCTAATATAATAACGTTTAATAAGAATATATACATATATTAAACTCTGTTATATATTTGTACATATTAATATATGCATATATATATATTTGTACATATTAATATATGCATATATATATATTCTAATATATATATATATATATATGTATATATATACTTACGTACATGTGCATTGCACACATGCGCGCACACACACACATACATACACATACATATATATATATATGAAATGCACATGTACATATATATATATATATATATATATATATATATATATATATATATAGCCATCCGCAGACAGATCTGTTTCGCTGTATATATATATATATATATAGCCATCCGCAGACAGATCTGTTTCGCTGTATATATATATATATATATATAGTCATCCGCAGACAGATCTGTTTCGGTGTATCACAGCTCATCAGTACGGTTAGACTCAGATTGATTTTTTAACCCAGGATTGAAACCCGACCGAATTGGTGTCAGTCGGCGATTCTACCTCTGGGCTATGGGCGATCGGTAGAAGAAGGCATACTTTTTAGCGCGTATATTGTTATACACGCCCAATAGCCAGTGTGGTCTAATTTATTATTGAATGAGCGATGCGTATATGCCAGAGTAGCTATTGTTTTTCAAAGTCTCCCATTCTTCCAGAGTGCTCAATCAGGGTGTGATCGCGTAAATAGTCGTATATATATATATATATATATATATATATATATATATATATATATATATATAACTCTCATTTCTAAGGAATTAATGTATTTTATTTCTCATCAAACATTATTTCTTATTACAAAAACCTAAACAATTATATTTTCGGGAGATCTGTGTTCAAATAACAACAATGCTTGGGACGCTTTTTTGCATGTAAATAATATAGAAAAATTCTTTGTGTGCAATACTTGTAAACAATTTGCAAACGACGAAATGGGAACCTTTAAATTTAGTCACGATTATAACTCTATGAAATGCTAAGATTGTTGGATGAATGTAGAACTATATGGAGTAGATCTGGTGCTTGGGTTAGGAATATTTTTCTTCCTAGGAAAAGCCATCGAATATGTCAAGAAATACATCGAGACAAGTTTAAATAAAGTCTTCCGCGATTTTTGCTGTCAATAAAGTCACTTCACATTTATGGTTATAGTATATTGGCTTAAATGCAATGAATTCGTTTTAAGACAAGTTCTATGAGATCATATTTTCAGAGTGGTATAAAACATAAGGTGCTTTAGATATAAAATAATGCCTGTTTATATTTTTGAACCGAGTATTGATTTCTTCGGTTAATCTTTTCTAAAATTATTATATATATATATATATATATATATATATATATATATATATATATATATGAACATTTCTTGGAAATATATATATATATATATTTTTTTTCCCAAAAATAAGTGTCAAGTCATTGCAAAAGAGAAAGTATCTAGTTCAACTGGAATGAAAGCAGTGATGGTATGTACTCTGTATTCATCAGAAAAATTAAATACTAAACACTGCAAGTACCTTGATGCATAGACCATTTGTAACAAATTTGGTAAATATATGGAGGTTGAAAATAGAATAGGCTGAACTAAAGATAGATTTGTCCTCTCCGCAAATTATTACAAAACTGAATCATTAACTTGATATATCGGGTCATGTTCTTAATAGACTCACAGCAAAATTCTAATATGGACGATATGCATGGTGCAACACTCTTTCGGTATCTAAACTGTCGGCTGAGTACAACCACATTCTATGATAAATGGCGAAAACGGCTTCGAGCGAATGAAGCATATGTGTATTGGTGGAGATCACAGGTCTTCGAAACTTGTGAACTGGCGCTACATAGTCTCAATCAATAAACATTGCCAAATAACACAAACTTCAGCAATAGAGAATTTTCCACAGCAGTAACACCTAAAATGAATATCACATGCAACTCGATGAGAAAATAATGGCATAATCAAAATGTTGTTTTTTGCACGATTTAAAAAAAAAACAGGACTCAAAATGGAAACACTGGAAAGAGCAATAACAGTTATTTCATTGAACTTGAAAAACCCACTTTCCTGAAATATTATTTTAAGATAGAGAATTGAAAAATTTCACCCAAAATTAGTACAAGCTGCGATCATTAACCTTGACACATGTGCAAAAACCGTATACCCTCTACCCTAAAAGAAACGTACACACTCTGCCCTAAAAAATTATACTTATTAAGTCAACACTTGAGAATTTACTTTTCAATTTCATGTTTGAGTTTCAGTTTAAATCAAATCAAATTATTTAATTAAAAAATAGTATCCCAGTATTATTATATATAACTATATTGAACAAGGCGAGAACCAGAAATACAAATTCTAGAACGGTGGGTTCATAATAACCTCCTGAAGATTTTATAGCGCACGAAATTCCGATTTGTGTTATAGACATAGAACAATATATATATTTATTAATGTACACTTAATAGCTCTGTTACATTACATTGATCACTTTTTGATTAACACCAGAAACAGAAAAATATTCATATATGTGCGTGTAATATATATATATATATATATATATATATATATATATAGTCATCCGCAGACAGATCTGTTTCGCTGTATCACAGCTCATAAGTACGGTTAGACAGTCGATTGCATTTTACCCAGGATTGAAACTCGACCGAATTGGCGTCAGCCGGCGATTCTCTCTCTGAGCTATGGGCGCTCGGTAGAAGGAGGGAGACTTTTTAGCGTGTATATTATCATTATACACGCCTAATAATATATATATATATATATATTCATATAGATAGATGTGTCAGCTCTATCACTGATATTGAGCGCTTTTAAATAAGCACCGCGATTATATAATATATAAATAATATAATATATATAACAGATTTCATATATATATATATATATATATATATATATATATGGATATTTATAATTATATACATACACTTTTCACACACACACACACACACGCACATATATATATATATATATATATATATATATATATATATATATATCCTTAGGAAACGCATGAATCGGTTTTCTCCCCAGCTAAATGTAAATAGATCAGATTGGATTCTATAGCCTGGAGTGGCAACCATTCTAGGAGAAGGAAATTTTTTTAAATTCAAAACCAGCCTGTAGGAAGATTACGTAGAGTCAAAAACCTTACCTACAAAAAGGACAGGTTACAGAAGCACCGAACACATCGAACCAGCCTAAGTGCAAGAAGTTTTCGATAACCTATCGTCCACTGAGAGCGATGGGGTTAATGCTAACGTTCAAGCAATTTATTAAATCAGGGCTCATTAAAAAAATAGAGCAATAAATATTTATTATTTCACTTTTACATTAGAACATGTAAATAACTACTACAAAATTGTCCATTTTGTATCGACATCGAAAAAACAATGTCTAATCAGGTGGTATGTTAATAATTAGTTACCATCATTACTTACTTCTTTATGAAATTCGTTTTTTTCAATGTCGAAACAAAATGTACAGTTTTGTAGTAGTTACTTATAGGTTCTAATGTAAAAGTTAAAAATTATATATATTTCATTGTCTGATGATGATGTATTGAGCATCATATATATATATATATATATATATATATATAATGCTGAATACACCATCATCAGGCAGTGAAATGTTTCTAATTTACTAGGTCGTATATATTTTGATAAGGGAATTTTTAATAACAAAATCAATTTTAAAATAAAAATAAAAATTACAACCATGTTAGTTGATTGTAGCGGAGTAGGAGTTTATTACCCAAGTTTTTCATAAAGTCCGTGTGTACTTAAAAAAATTATAACTTTATTTGTATTTTAAGTAGTTTTAAATTACACACGAACTTTATGGACACGCTGTATTTTAAAAGAATTGTACCTGTAGACCAGCAAATCTATGTATATATAAAAGGTAAGATGTTTTGTGTGTGTCTGTCTCTGTCTGTATGTATGTATGTCCTTTATACCAATCCTCACTTTTTATCCGATTCTCACCCAAATTCACACAACTATTTTTAGACTTTTGGTCATGTCACGTGCTACTTATTTTTTCAAATTTCCTTTCGATGCCCGACCAGGTCTGATCAAAATCAGTATCTCAGCCCTTCTTTCGTAGTTCTTGCTGCAGAACTTGCTCTAACTTGTTAAAATTGTAGTTTTTAGTCTCAAACATTAGTAGATCTTCTCAGACGACTCATTTTCCCCGATATCGGAAATCGATATTCCCTATATTCTATCGAATCTGATCAAAAACCGATATTCAGCCATCAATAGGGCTCATTTTCTCCAATTTTACTCCAGGTGGGTACGATAAGTTTTCATGGATTTACTTAGGTTAGTTTATCCTTAGATGATTATTTAACTCCAATATTGGAAATTGATACCCCGATGTTTTATCGGGTCTGATCAAAATCAGGTTTTCAATCCTTTTATTTTGGTTTTTTCTTCGGGTTTCGGATCGAAAGTAGGTATAATTGTAGTTCCTAGTCTCAGCCATGATACCATTTATTCAGAGGACTTATTTAGCCTTCAAAATTTATTTATTTGACATCGATAACGGTAATCAAAATTTGACTTAGCCCCATTCAGTTTTTTTTTTCAACCTACGGTTTCGATTTGACTAGAAACAACTATTGCTTTTTAGTCTTTCTTACCAACGTCCAAAGAGTCTGATCTCCAGGAGTATGGATTAGTTTTAAAGCTTTCATTACACTCGAGCAACGCCGGGTTATACTGCTAGTGTTAGGATAAAGTATAGAGATATAAACAAGACAGGGCGATTCAATTATTTAAATAAAAATTAACAAAATTGTACCTAAATATATTATTTTTAGATACGTCAAATTGGAAAATAAAAATAGGAACAATAAAAAAAAAGTATTCTCCTAAAGAGTTTTTTAATATAAAATAAAAATTGAATACGTATTCTTAAAGCCATAAAGATACATTTTAAAGCAGAATTACTAGATTATAGAGTCACTAGTAGTTAAAGAAACTGTGCACAGCAATGTAATAGTTAATAAAGATTAGTTTAAGCTATATATAATCAACTGAAATGGAAGATTATATAGATTCTAACAAATAGTAAACATATTGAGAAAAGCTTTCCTACATTTACGAGTGTTAATAATCTTATCAGTAAGAGGTAATTCCATTACGTTGGTTTAATAAGGTCGGAACTGAATTCCTTTTTGAAATGATTTTTTCTTGTAAGCAAAGAAAACATATTTCATGTAACGTTTGGCATGTTTTAGCTTTTGTTAATATCATCCATTTTACTATAGGATTTTTATTTACATCTTTATATATATATATATATATATATATATATATATATATATATATAAGATTAAGACAGATACGTGATTCCATGGTTAAGCGGAAGTGTAGGCCTAATTTTAGGCGAACCATAGTCAGCTTCCGTCTTTCGCTTAACCATGGAATAACATGCCCGTCTTAATCTTTACATATATTTGCTCTATACGTATTTATATGCATATATATTTAGAGCTCTCCTAAAGAGTTATCGTACCACTTTATGTACAGGACACTCCTTTGGATTCTTCTATATCTACACCGCATATATATATATATATATATATATATATATATATTGATGTTCGTTCAGAAAGGATGGTTTACAAGGACTGACAGAAACATCTAAATTAATTTTTAACATAAGATTATTTATCAAATAATTTAGAATTTACTCACTTCATTTTCACCGATTGCAGTTAAGTTTCAAGCTACGATTTTAATTATACCTTTAAGGAAATCTGAGTTTTTCTTTGACAAGAAAACAGAAATTAAAAACTATTTTGAATATTCTACCATTTGTGATATGTTCTGACGATTGAAACAAATGTCGGCCAAAATAGTCGCATGAAAGTTGACCTACAGTGACCCAGCTCTATCTACGAAACTTTTTAGGTTAAAATTGGTGTTACCATTGCAGAGTGTAAAAATGTGGTCAACCTAGACTGACCAAACGCTTGACAAACGCCTTCAAGTGTCACTGCCGATCACTTGAAAATTATTGATTATAAGCGATGTTGCTATTCATTTAATTAGTCGACCGGCATCATGTATTTTTGCCTACCTTCGATGATGCGAACATATGATGAGTTTCAACACTTAATTTTATTACCTGATAACCCCCTTTACTGAATAAGGTAATTGTTCATTTCCCATTTAAGAATCGTGTTGGCGTTGAAGCATAATTAGAAAGCAGGATATTGAATACTTAATTTATTACCGGTTGCTAGGTTTCCATGTCTGAATTTTATTACGTGTTCCTTGTATATAATCCTGGGATGAATTCTCTGTACTAAGGCAATGTTACAAGGTATTTTTAATATGGGAAATTGTCATCATTTGTTTGTTTACAAACTTTAATGGTAATATTAACCGTTTCCTTATAAGGAAACCGTTCTCACCCATTGACCAGTCACACAGTCGGTTAGAATTTTATAAAATGTATTTCCTAAAAGATTTTTAAGTAAAATAATTTTCACAAGTCCAGTAGCTGTCATCGCTCTTTCTAAACCTCATAAAAGTTTTCTTTTTAAACCGTTGTTTAAGACGATGTACAAAGTCAACATTCTTATTTTGTCACTATTTTAATCGTTGTATCCATTAAAGATGTTGTAGGGCAAAATACTCAAGTGATGTGGCTTACTTAAACTTGTACAATTATTTTCTATTTTCTATCGTCAGTCTACAAGTTTAAAAAAATGCGGGTTTTACTTAGACACAGGCTTCACCATTTTAAAGCCATTTTAACCATCTGTAGTACATTAAAGGAATACAAATAAACTGCAAGAAAACTGAATGCATGGTCATCAGCAAAAAGAGCAACCCAAAATACGAAATACAGATAGGGGATACTTGAATCAAGCAAGTACATAAATTTAAATACCTAGGAAGTTTTCTAACAGGAGATGGAAAATGCGACACAGAGATCAGAAGGTGAATCGGCACGGCGAAGGACGCGTTCCAGAAGTTGAGTAAAGTACTAAGACACAGGAAAAATTTACAAAACACGAAGAAGAGAGTGCTAGATTGCTGCGTGATGTCAATCGTTCAGTACGGAAGTGAATGTTGGACAATATCATCGAAGATATAGGAAAAACTTGAAGCGGAAATGTGGTTCTACAGAAGGATGCTGCGGATAACATGGAGCGAGCATGTGAGAAATGATGAGGTGTTGGAAAGAATGGCAACGAAAATGAAATTAATAGTGAGCATCAAGAAGAGACAACTGAAGTTCCTGGGAACATGCAATGAGGTAGGATGGTTTGGAGAACATTATACTGACAGGCCATATAGAGGGAAAAGGAGACAGAGGAAGACAGCGGATAACATATTTGAAGGGCCTGAGCAGGTGGATGATGTAACAGGAGAAAGCTTACTAAGAGCCACCAGGGATAGGGAGACGTGAAAATCCATGATCGCCTACGTCCTAAAAGTACAGGGCACATAGAAGAAGAAGAAGAAGAAGAAGAAGAAGAAGAAGAAGAAGAAATATTAGTAGTAGTACACTTTGCTTTGCGAGCCAGTGAGTCGATCGGCAGTCCCGAACTAATGTAACAGTAACCATCAAGTCATCAACGTTTTGTTTGCAAAATGCTACCACAGAAATGTCTAGTCATTCATAATTGAGTTTTTATGGTGATCTTCTTCTTGTACTTCTTCTTGTTCTTCTTGTTCTTCTATGTACCTTGTCCCTTGAAGACGTTGGTGATCATGACTTTCCAAAATTTCCTTTACTATGTAGCTCCTGATAAATAAATGGTGTTTTTTTATCGCTCTTAAAATTTGTTCTGCTATTCCATTATTCATATAGGTAGGTAGGTTGTGCAATGTTTTGTTCATTCCGTTCTATCTGTCCTGCTAGTATCAAATTTTCTAAGCCCTCTTTCCTCCTAATTTGCCATAAAAATTTGAACTATCTCTTCCCGATGTTAATAACAAATTCACTTTTTATTTTTATTATCTCTAAAACTTCGTCGTTGTTCACATGCTGTCCACTTCATACTAAGCATCCTACTGTAGAACCAGATTTTTATTTCTTTAAATTTTCTTTTGGATCTGCGGTGAGATTGTGAAGCAATCACTATCATATGCAAAATGTGATATTACATCACAGCTCAGTATTTTTTTCTGCTTCTTAATATTTTGCATATCTATTGGAATGCATTTTTCGCTATCCCAGTGCCCAGTTAGAATTAAGTACTACACCTTTGGTTATCTACGGTTAGTGAATTTATTGTAGAATTCAGAAATTCTAATAAAATATATTTTCTATGCCGCAGAAAGCACAAGTTTCAGAATAACAACGCTGAAACAAAAAGAGACTCCGATGAATTTGTCAATGACAATGTTAGATATAACAATAATGAATAATACAAAACCCATGAAAAAGTCCTTCAAATATAGTCCTTTTATTCAGAGAAAGGGAAAGTAAAAATAGCACTAGCCATCAATTGTATGAACACAGTATAGATGTTGGCAAAGGAAAAACAATATGAGAACTACAAATTAGAGATATCAACAGAAAAAATTAAAAAAATCTGGGAAGTATTTTAACAGTTAATTGAAAATGCATCATCAAAATTATAGCGCGTCTTGGACTGGCGAAGGATGCATTCTGTTGCAGTTGGAAGGACGATACCAAGAAGTTGTGTGCTGAGTATCTCTAGTAAAATATCCGTGTGAAGGGATAATAATACAAATAAGGCAAACACCAGAAGACAAAACAACAAATGATAGTAAAGAAGTGATATTAAGTCGTAAGGGTTGCAGAGAGCACAGCCCGATACTAATCGTAAATGACACTCCGAATTCTACGTATTTACCACCTTCCCGCCAAGGCGGATGTGATACAGCGTCAATTAAAATGGGTACTTTAAGCCCATAAACTCAGCCAAAAATATGTTGTAGACCCAGCTTAAGGCTGTGTCGCGCTGTTGTCTATTTACCTCAGACAAGTCTCTGCACTTCGGCGGATCCCCGTCTGGCTCCATTTCCGCTGGAAGCAGAGATTTGACAGCAAAAGATCGGATAACGTGTCAATGACACTCCGAAGTCTAATTGCTGACTGCTGCTAGTCTTTATTTTTATAGCTACCGTGGTTCACAGATCATTTCATTCTTGAGAGCGATAGCAGGATGTTAGAGGCTCTACAACACATTCCGAAAACTAAACTGGATATTAAGATTAGGGAAATTTTGTTAGAAACAAAAAGAGTACTAAAAGAACATGTTATGTCAGTTTTCTTGCACGGCAGTAGATGCTGGGCAATCTACACACACATCCAGAGGAAACAGAAGTCAATTGATGTATGGCTCTACAGAGGAAGAATAAGAATCTCAGAAACGGTGAGAGTCAGTACCCGTAAAGTCTTAAAGAAATAGTAACAAAAACTACACTTACACTCAGAATCAGGAAAAGACAACTGAAATTTCTTGAACACATAAGAAAGTGGGGATTGGAAAACGTTACCATCAAATTACTAGAGAGATATAGAAAAGTAGCGGGCCATCTATCTGACGAACGTCTCTGAATGGATGACATAAAGGGTGATGTCACAAGGGACAGCATGTTCTGAAGAACCCTGATCTCTTGGGTTCTGAAAGAACACAAAACATGAAATAAGATCCCAACCAACATGACAAATCGAAAAATGTTATTAAATTAATGTAATATATGAGCATTACTCCTAAAGTAATAACTGTAACGTTATTACCTTGCTCAATGACATCAGCGCTGCATCGGCGTTCAAGAGCAGTAAATGCTGAATAGTAGTAGTAGGCCTCCGTCGGCCAGGGTTGACCATGGGTATTGTCCTTGTTGTCTGCTTGGCTTGAGCATCGGCGTTTGCGACTGTAGAAACAGACGACGAAGTGAAAGTCTTTGTTGCAGAGGATGCATTTATGCTTTGTTTCTGAGTTGTCATTTTGTTTTCTGCGAACCCGCCTCTCCATGGCGACTAGTCTCAGTTGAACCTCCTTTGATTTGAGTTGTTGGATCGGGTTCCTCTCCATTTAGTCCGGTTGACTGCTACGGTCACCCATGACTCCGTATTGATACCCACAGCTTTCATATCGCGTTTTATGATGTCACGATACCGCAACTATGTCCGCCCAGTGGGTCTTATTCCAGAGGCCAGCTCTCTATACAGGAGGTCTTTTGGAATGCGACCGTCTGGCATGGGGTGAACATAGCCTAGCCAGCGGAGTTTGTGCTATTTATGGAGTGTGAACATGGTAGGCAGACCCGCTGCAGATAGGACGTTATTGTTGGCTACCTTGTCTTGCCACGCGATTCCCTATATACGTCGGATACTTCTCACATGGAAGGTGTTCAGACTACTCTAATGCCTGGTGAATGTGGTCCATGATTCATTGCCGTATAGAAGTGTACTGATAACACAGGCGTTGTACACTGCCATCTTTGTCTTCACTGCCATCACATAACTATTTTCCTTGTTAAAGATAGAGCTCAAATGTCAGGCTGAAAGTATAAGCATAGTGCCTGACAAAGATGTTTCACTTATTTCCTCAAGATGAAAAATTTGCATATGCTTAATGATTACCGAGACTAAACAGTGGATATGAGCAAAGTTAGACAGTGGATAACATATCTCAGTAATTGTGATATTTATGTGTGTAACAAATCACGTACCAATCGGTCCTCCCCAGTTGCGAACATACGAAATATTTTTCGATAGACTTTTGCTTCTCTAGATCAACTGCTGATGTACTAATGTTTAAAAAAAGTCAAGCTTCAGATACGAATGTTGAAGCTCAGGAAGTTGCTTTGGACATTTCGAAAGTGTCTATTGTCTTCTTGATTATACTTTTATTGATTTCGCTCTAAATCAACCAAATGTAGATGACAATTCTGCTCCTACAGCATCTTTTCTCGCACTTCCCGCCTGTGGAACTCGTTTCCTTATTCTTGCTTTCCTGACGGCTACAACTTCCAGGAATTTAAATGCAAGGTCAGTACTCATCTCTTAACTACTTGATCCTAGTTCTTTCCACACCGCCCTGTATATCCTTTCCTTTTTCTCCACATTTGCAACTGTCATCATATCTGTATTCTCATCCTTCTCTTGCTCCTTTGTAAATGGTTCGTCCTTCTCTTCACTCTCCTCTAAACTTTTTCTCTTATCTAACCCCCTGCAGATCAGTGACGTTACCGCCTTGCTCGGGGTGATATGATTAAAAAATAAATAAATAAATAAAAAATAAGGTTTCTCTGTTATTTTATTCTTTAACACTCAGTAACCCCTTGTATCATACGGCCTATCATGAGGAGAAATGCAGATCCATTTGGAAGAGCAAAATATTCCAAAGCTGAAATTTTATTCTATGTAATGGTGTTGTTATCCTCCCTGCATATGTTGTAATTTCAATAGAAATTAATGAAATTTGTCAATATCGCAGCGTCTCTTGTATAAAAGAAACTCAGAAATGTATATTCTATTACTACACTGCAAAGTGACATTATCCAGAAGCAAAATAATTATATAAAATCTCTCACAGCGATATTAAGGCAGTTAAAAGTGTCGCTTATCCGTGTGTATCTGTTTATGTGCGATTCTGCATTTATCATGGTTGCTACCTAAAACGATAATAGACGAGATATTGTGAGGTTTTAGCTGATTGTTACAAATCGATATTATTGGGCGAATCTCGATCTATACGATGGAAGTAATGTGAAAGTCTGCTGAGGGCATATCAGTGGAGACAGTGTGCAATTTGCTACTTACTAATGGGGATAATACGATTGTGACTGAATGATGTTGAGAGAAGAATTTCGAGCTAGTGGTGGGATTAGATAGAGCTTCATCATCAAATACGAGTAGCATATGATTTTAAAAAGTAGGTATTTCACCGTCGGTCTTGTCAAATAATTACGACGAGATGGTTCCTTGGAAAGTTCATGGGTGTTGCTAACTAGAATTGTCCTTTTTCCTTCTTTCTTTCCATTCCTTTCCTCATATTTCCCAATCTCTCTCTCTCTCTCTCTCTTTCTCTCTCTCTCTCACTCTCTCTCTCTCTATATATATACATACATACTGTTTGTTTAATACTTAGTTTTTGGTCCTAATAGGGTTAGACCAGTACACATTTGTATTAAAACCTATTCTATGCAAATATATTGTAGAACTTTTGAATATTTTCATTTTTAAACGTGTTATTTTGCTACTTTTGCTTCTGCCGTGAGTGGTGTCTTCAGGCGATTTTTAATAAGTTATTAAAAATCGCCTCATGGTAGAAACTAAGGTAGCGAAATAACTCGTTTAAAAATGAATATATATATATATATATATATATATATATATATATATATATATATTACAATAAAGTGGAATAACACGTAGATTAAAACCCACTGTTCAAACATTTAGCTTATAAAGAGAGCGCGATACAGAGTAGAGATTAATATTGTAATTTTGTTATTCCAATGGCTTATAAATATCACTACACAAAAATGTTCATGTTTCAGAACAATACTGTACATCTTCAGGTGATATGTTAAAATAAATAGTGAAAATGATATATTTTTAAATAAAGATGAATTCATGGTTATTTAGAAAATTAGGGAGTGGTAGTTGGAGAAAATGCTTTAGGTGTGTCAATATTGTTCAATCAAAAAAAAGAATTATGTAACCATGGATCTTTAATATTTGGGTCATGAAAGGGAGCAGGATGGCTGGGATCTAGACATGTAACTTTTTGATTTTGTCGCGTTAAGATACATAGTTGGAAGTTAGATTTTTTTTAAATGGGTAGAGAGTAAATTTTAACATGTTTTGAAACGTGAAACTTTTTTTGTAGTGATATTATGCTTTTATAAAACATTGTAATATCGAAATTACAATATACATAGGGGTAGAATCGCCGACTGACGGCAATTCGGTCGGGTTTCAATCCTGGCTTAGGAAGCGACCGGAGTCTAAGCCGTACTGATAAGCTGTAATACAGCGAAACAGATCTGTCTGCGGATGACTATAGTATATATATATATATATATATATATATATATATATATATATATATATAATTGTAATGTCTGGTGCATAAAAACCAATTGATTTGGTTGGTTCGTCAAATAAAAAAACAAAGCATTAATGTTGGGGGAACGTGCACGATAGGATCAGTTCTTCCCTTGCCTAACCATGTTTTATAATAGATATCAGCCAGTGCATCGCAAACAATGTTACTAAAATGTGCTGAAGCCCCATTAAGCATGAAACACACGTGTTTTCGTATGAACTGTTGTATATTGTCTTGGATTGGTATATATTGGAAGTGTGTTCGAAATAAAGACCCTGTCAACAGCTTCTGTAAATCGTGTTGGGAGAACATATAGACATCCAAGGAAGTCACTAACCATTCCAGCCCACATATCAAACTCTGAATCTAGTTTATAGCCTATTCAGTACAATTCCGACTCGCCAACAAAAGCTGATTGTAAAAATTTGTTATTCCGCTTCTTTCGTATGTTGCCCCCTCAGTAAACAAGACTGAAGAGACGAACAATGGATCAGTAGTTTTTGTAATAATCCATCGGCTAAAGTTTTCCCATCGTGTGTGATGAAAACTTGCACACGCTACAAAAATACGGATGTAGGATATATCTCAAGAGCAAATCGACAGCTGTTGAAAAGAACTTCCAACCAGCGGTTAACTTGAGTAGGAAATGTCTTGTAAATTTGAATGCCTCTAAAACAAAACTGTTCTCCTTCAAACACCATACAGAAACTTTCCCGCCTCCCATCAGCATCGAAGATGCTAGATTACTTGAAAGCGACATCCTGCATCTTCATGGTCTCAAGTATTCAACTAACTTGAAATAGAACGTGTGCATAATATTAATACCTGCACCGATTTCAAAGAGTTTTGGGTCACCAGCAGATCAGGTAACCTCGGAGTTCTTGACACAGTCCAAAAGAGAATCTCCAATGTAATCGATCCCTACCTGGCAGCTCAACACCGGTCACATTCACACCGACGTGATGTGGCTTCCCTATGTCTATTCTACAAATAATTTCTCGGCTTCCACCCCGAAGAGCTTAGCTCCCTGATGTCCCCTCTGCACAAATTTACTCGAGCTCGACTGAAACAAGGACCCACTCTTTTACAGTGAAAACAATCAACTGTAACCAAAACCTTTATTCCATCAACTTATTTTCTCGCACTTCTCGCCTGTGGAATTCTCTTCCATATAATTGGTTTCCTGATAGCTACAATCTCTAAGAGTTTAAATGCAACGTCAATAGCCATCTCTTAACTCCTTGACTCCAGTCCTTTCCACAATATCCTCTGTATCTTCTTCTTCTTCTTCTTCTTCTTCTTCTATGTGCCCTGTCCCTTCAGGACGTAGGCGATCATGGCTTTTCACGTCCCCTATCCCTGATGGCTCTTAGCACGCCTTCTCCTGTTACACCATGCAACCCTCGTTCCATCATCCTCCTGATTAGGTCCTTCAAATATGCTATACGTTGCTTTCCTCTGTTTCTTTTTACCTCTATCTGGCCTGTTAGTATCAGGTTCTCCAAACCTTCCTTCCTCATTGCATGTATCAGTAACTTTAGCTGTCTCTTCCTGATGTTCAGTATTAATTTCCTTTTTGTTTCCATCATTTCATGAACCCCATTATTGCTCACATGCTTGATCCATGCTATTCGCAGCATCCTTCTGTAGAACCACTTTTCAGTTGCTTCAATTTGTTCCTTCATACTCTTACCTAGTTCTCTTTACACCTGGGTTCCCATTTTTCTTTAAACCTTCTCCGACACCCTGTGTGGCCTCTTCATATTTCTCTTCACTCTCATCTTAATTAATCTCTTAAGCACCAGTGGCAGTACTTCCTTGCTTGGGGTGAAACGATTATCAAAATAATGGTCACTTCATATCTATAAGTAGGTTGAGTAAAGATGAATGAATCTAAATTTCCCTAAGGCCTCTGGTCAAATCTAACATGATGGAATAATTTTATCTTCTTTATCTTCTTTTGTTATTCTTCTTGATTCAATCCCTACATTAAAGGCGATGAGATCCTGGCCACTCACGTATAGCCAATATACTATAACCTCAAAAGTGTCATCATCTCAAATACGAATTGCACATCTTCCTCTTTCTTTTATTGCCCACGTTTGAAGTAATGCTTCATACGTTTAAGTAAGTATTAGGTCTTGAAACTAAACGATTGCAGTTCAATTAATTCAATTCCTTTTATTTCTATTTGATGTTTCGATTGTTACATTTTACTCAGTCTTCTTCGTCTTGTGTATGATGATAAACTACATCCGTCAGCTAGGCCTCTGTTCAAGGGTTTGGTGGTTTTGAGGAGCATGGAACCACCACTTAAATTACTATAGCTCCCAGGCTTACCTTGACCTAAAGTGGTAGCACCTATTAGTGTCCATCTCTGGACCACTATTCAAATCCCAAACAAAACAAAGCTTATGAAATTATAAAATTACATTTGTATACTAAAATTATCAACAATGTATTTTTATGCATAAAAAATTACCACCATATTATCGAAGAATTGCAAACAATACTTATTTGAGTTTGAGTTTTGTTTAACGGCATATCAACCTCTGTGGGTTATTTAATGCCGAAAAGGTGGGGTTTTAAGGTATTTTTTAAACATCGGTTATAGTGAGAAGGATGATTTAGTCAGATTTTAATGATTTTTTTATTTTAGAAAACTGAAAATGCCTTCTAGTTTTGTATTCAAAATGTTTTGCTGAGAATATTTTTTTTCTTCAGATGTTTTTATGGTAATAATGTTTTCTTCAAAAATGTATTGTTGGCAATATGTTTCTTAAAAAATGTATATTTTTCAATAAAAGTCTATTTTTATGTACATATGTCTATAAAAGTGTATTGTTATACTTTTATAGTTTCAGGTGCTACCACTCTGGGTCTGGGTAAACCTGAGACCAACAACAATTGAGGTGGTTCCATGCTCCTCACAACGTCCCAATCATACGAAATATTTTTCGATAGACTTTTGCTTCTCTAGATCAACCGCTGATGTACTAATGTTTAAAAAAAGTCAAACTTCAGATACGAATGTTGAAGCTCAGGAAGTTGCTTTGGACATTTCGAAAGTGTCTTCTGTCTTCTTGATTATACTTTTATTGATTTCGCTCTAAATCAACCAAATGTAGATGACAATTCTGCTCCTACAGCATCTTTTCTCGCACTTCCCGCCTGTGGAACTCGTTTCCTTATTCTTGCTTTCCTGACGGCTACAAATTCCAGGAATTTAAATGCAAGGTCAGTTCTCATCTCTTAACTACTTGACCCTAGTTCTTTCCACACCGCCCTGTATATCCTTTCCTTTTTCTCCACATTTGCAACTGTCATCATATCTGTATTCT
Source organism: Ascarosepion bandense (assembly GCA_037127315.1). Taxonomy (NCBI): domain Eukaryota; kingdom Metazoa; phylum Mollusca; class Cephalopoda; order Sepiida; family Sepiidae; genus Ascarosepion; species Ascarosepion bandense. The sequence goes on from JBBBDQ010000293.1 coordinate 533,140, forward strand.
CATCCTTCTCTTGCTCCTTTGTAAATGGTTCGTCCTTCTCTTCACTCTCCTCTAAACTTTTTCTCTTATCTAACCCCCTGCAGATCAGTGACGTTACCGCCTTGCTCGGGGTGATATGATTAAAAAATAAATAAATAAATAAAAAATAAGGTTTCTCTGTTATTTTATTCTTTAACACTCAGTAACCCCTTGTATCATACGGCCTATCATGAGGAGAAATGCAGATCCATTTGGAAAAGTAAAATATTCTAAAGCTGAAATTTTATTCTATGTAATGGTGTTGTTATCCTCCCTGCATATGTTGTAATTTCAATAGAAATTAATGAAATTTGTCAATATCGCAGCGTCTCTTGTATAAAAGAAACTCAGAAATGTATATTCTATTACTACACTGCAAAGTGACATTATCCAGAAGCAAAATAATTATATAAAATCTCTCACAGCGATAAGTTAAAAGTGTCGCTTATCCGTGTGTATCTGTTTATGTGCGATTCTGCATTTATCATGGTTGCTACCTAAAACGATAATAGACGAGATATTGTGAGGTTTTAGCTGATTGTTACAAATCGATATTATTGGGCGAATCTCGATCTATGCGATGGCAGTAATGTGAAAGTCTGCTGAGTAGAGGCTTTGCTGCCAGAAACAGTTTACCGCCCTGCACAGGACCAATTACAAACAATACTTTTTTATCGTAGAATTACCAAAATTAAATATTTGTCAGTAGTTGGAGGCAAATAATTGGGTTAAAAATATTTATATTTCAACATTAAATAACTCATAAAATAAAACATTAATTAACCCATACAGGTTTATATGGGGCTAAAAAATCAATGTACCAACTGAAATGAAAGAGCACTTTCCTAACTTTAATCCATATAATATGTTTTTTTCTCAAATCAAACTATATCCTAAAATAGAACTTTAATAAAACAAGATAATCCATGCCTATCACCGACTCTAGTTATTAAGCTCCTACAAACGTTGCATCGGTTTGCAGAAAAAAGAGGTTTTATCATTGAGCAAAGCAGACCGTGACCACATGTTTACATAAATATCTGCTCTAACAAAACTCAAACTGGAAACTCTACAATATTTGAAGGCATTGAAATAGCAGCTTCAAAACAGCGGTATTATTTCAAAACAGCAGGAGATTACAAATTAACTGCACAAACGGCGCCGTAATTTTACTCGATACGGGAAAACTGACTCGCTTCGGGCACCGGTACGAATGACTGATCGATAGCACTTTTTCGATTCGGTGGAGGCTGGTGCATGAAAGTTCTTATTTGGTGGAGCGATCCTTATGTTTGATTCCGATAACGAATGAGACTCCGGCCTGCTAACTAGATCGCGATGTGTATGTTTAGCCAACGACGGGCTCGGTGTTCATCGCACCAAAGTCCGCGTCGGTTTTCTAACGCACTTGTTAGTGGGACCGGTGGCAGAAAGCTACACGAGGCTAAACGATAACAGGTCTGTGATGAATTTAGATGTTAGGGTCGGCACGACGCTACACTGGCGGTATCGAGAATATCGGGGAACCTCTTAACCATCTCCGTGATAGGTATCTGGACATGTAACCAACCTCCTGAACGAAGAATTCCCGGTAGGCGCGGGTCAACAGCCCGCTTCGATCACGTCCCTGCCCTTTGTACACAGCGCCTTCGCTACTACAGATAGAACGGTCCACTGAGGTCTTCAGAGCTGGCCGACGACGCCAACGGGAGGCGTGCACTTGGCCGCAGCGGCAGAGGCTTTTTCACGCGCGTGCCGTGTTTGCTTCGGCTTTCGATACCTGGAGAAGACGACCGAACCCGATCGTTTAGAGGTAGTAAAAGTTGTAACAAGGTTTCGTAGGTGAACCCGCGGAAAGATCATCCTCGTAGAAAAAGGCGATGTCAAATCGTAGTGTGATTAGTTGTTCCTAATCCTGCGAAGGGGGCAGATTTTCATGAATGCTCGCCATGCAAATTGGAATCGGTGTATTCAAATGGGATGCCTTTAGATGTCTTTTAGTATAATTAGATAATTCATCAAGTACCAGTTGGTATGACATCTGCTTAATAAATCAACTGTCTGGGTTTCAATTCATGGTAGCGGACGCGCACTGCTGATGAATCTGAAATATAGGACAAAATGGCCGTCCAGTTCTTTCTGTATTCTGTTGAGGTCTAATAAAAACTTGATGAATTATCTAATTATTTCAAATCCTCCTACAATTTCTATATATATATATATATATATAAACTTATTTATAAATGAAACTTTGTCTGTGTGTGTGTACGTGACCTATAGACTCCGAAACGGCTGAACCGATTTTCTAGAAAACTTACACAGTTGTACTATAACCGTCTGCGAGTGTTCTTAGCTAGATCTTGTGCTGAGGAACTTCCGATGAATATCGAAAATCGAAAAAATCGGGTTATAGAAGGAGTGGTCCGATTTCAATCAAATTTCATACACTCATAGACAAAGACATAAGAAACGATATTCAGAAATTTCAAGGCTGCAGTTCTTACAATAGTGCAGAAAATCGATAATATATATATATATATATATATATATATATATATATAAGGCAAGACATTTGTGTGTGTGTATGTTTTGGATTTGGCTCCAAGTTGGTATAATTGTAGTTCTTAATCTCAGCCATGATACTATTTACTCAGAGGACTTATTTAGCCCTTAAAATTCAATTTACGACGAAAAAAACTTATTTGATATCGATACCAGGAAATCAAAATTTGACTTACATCCATTCATTTTTCTATCAGTCTACGGTTTCGCTTTAACTGGAAACAACTGTTGCTTTTTAGTCTTTCGTCCCAACGTCCAAAGAGTCTGAGCTCCAGGACCATGGATTAGTTTTAAAGCTTTCATTACACCCGAGCAACGCCGGGTTATACTGCTAGTATGTTTAGACAGTGAAAGAGATAGATGAAAATGGCAGACGCCTAAATACGGAGAGGATAATCCAAAAACATTTCATCCAATAAATTAATTATTAATTAGATAAAAATAGAGAACTCGAGAGATATTATCCAAAGCATTATAAAATATTGAGAGGAAAACTCAACACACAGACAGTTTTAAATCAAGATTTATTTCAATAATATAAATTTAGTTACATTGTCTCTTTCAGTGTCTGATTCTCTAAGCCCTCCTTTCTAATTACTTGCCCAAGAAATTTTAATAGTATCTTCCTGATATTAAGTATAAGTTTTTTTTCGTTTCCATTCTCTCCAAAACCTGGACGTTGCGCACATGTTTGGTTCATGATATCTTCAGCATTCATTTTTCTAACTACATTTCTGTTGTTCAAATCTTTCTTTCATCTTTGAAGAGATTGTCCAACGTTCGTGGCCATAAAGAAAGATAAATATCACATAACAGTCTTTTTTTTCCAACAAGATTCTTCTTTCCCTCAATACTCCTAGCTTTGAAATGTGCCCTTACCTATGCCAATTACCCTTCTGATCATAGAGTTGAACTTTCTGTCCTCTGTTAGAACACGTCCCAGGTATTTAAATGGTTGATTTTAGCATCCATGACCTGTAATTGACATTTTTGGTTCTTCTTTTTGCTGATGCACCTGCTAAAAACCAAAAACATTAACTTAAAATCTCGAAATATTTTCTTAAAAGGTCGTGTATATTGAGACTTTCATATTGATGTCCACGATAGCACCAAACACATACACAAAATTCAATAAACTCTCAGCAATAACTGGCTGTTTAAGGTCGATTATTAAAGGTGGCTTCAAGCAAATGGAGCCTATCCGTTAGCGCTACAAAATAGCAATAAAGAACTGCACCAACTTTCTTTTTTCCCACTGAGATGGAGTAGAATGATTATATTGAATCAATTGTTAGGTTTGTTGTTCGGAAATTTGTTTCACTGTGTCATATCTGATAATTTCTTTCGCAGTATACTGTTAGCACATTCATAAATCTACCATTCATCCGTGCATAGTGCATATCTGGTCTAGCGCTTATACCATATATATCTAGAATCTCGACAAAATCAAAAGAAGCATTTGTAATGTTATTTGTCCTGACCTAGCACCTCGACTTCAGTATGGTTCCTACCGCCGTGACGTAGATTCCTTGTGTCTTTTCCATAAACCTTTTCTTGGCAATTGTTCTAATGAATGACAGCATGAATTCAAGCGATCTACTGAATTGGCAACTACGTCTCATCTTATAATTTAGTCACAACGAATCATAACAGCAATTTCTATTCTAATACTTGTTTCCTCGCACCTCATATCTGTGGAATTTAATTCCGGTTTCTGGTTTCTGGTTTCCCTGTCACCTAAAGTCTTCGAACATTCAAAAATAATACCAATCACAACCTTTTATCTCCCTTTGTTCTTTTCTTTTTATCTTTTCTCAATAAGCCCTATCTCATGCTCTCTGTAATTCATTGCATCATAGAGACATTATCACCTTGCTTTGGAATGAAATGATTGAAACACAAACACACATTACTAGAAGACATTCAACAGCAGCAACAATTAAAACGGATAGCACATGTAAATCAAAAAGAAAATAATGACATAATGAGGATGTTGAAATTCCTTGAAGGTTTCTCTAATTGGTAAACACCTGATGAATGCCTGAAGATACAAGGGTCAAAATATTATGAAAACAACAAAAATGAGAACATCATTCAATCAGTTAAGTCCCATACGTGATACACTCTTTAGGCGATCATGTCTCGAAAGAAACATGACTGACTGCGGAGAAAATTATCCCTTAGTAGGTTGCCATTGTTTTCTCCGGTCGACTAGTTGCCACTGAAGGCTAAATAACCCAATATGAAGAAGATACGGATGAATACCTTTCCCAATGATATTTGTGCGTAATTGAATGCGACAAATTTAAATGGAATTCGAACTCGGCTCCCCGATTTGTCGTTCCGAGTCGATATTTACTGCACCGCAATGAACATCCGAGGACATACTTATGACTGTAAAAAAATATATATATCAAAACACGTATGTTTTACTGCCGTACGTACTGCCATAGGAAGAGATATGCGTGTTTATATGCATGTATGTGTGTAAATAACTTGATAGATAGATCTAACTAGGGTCTGATAGATAGATAACATAAATAACAACTTGTGGTAATCACTGGTGATTAAATGTCAGGGAATATACTCAATACACCTGGGCTGTTTGAATTCTATTGTCCTGGGTATGACAGTAGACTGCAACCGGCAGTCTGGTTGAGTCGTTGTGAAGAGCATGGGACAACCTCTTAATTACTGTTGTTCCCAGGTCTATCCTGACCCAGAATGGTAGTACCAGTTAGGGTCCCAGGTGTGGGCAAATAGTTAACCCTCAAACTGGTGTCAAAGTACTATGAAAGTATAAAATTTTACTTTTATAGAAATATATATGTATAAATATAGACTTTTACAGAAATATATATATATTTGAAGGAAGAAATGTATTGCCAAAAATACATTTTTGAAGTAAAAAAAATATATTACCACCAATATATTTTTAATACAAAGTAGAAGATACCTTCAGTTTCTAAAATATTTTTAAATCATCAAAATCTGACTAAATCACTATAACTAAACATTAAAAGAAAAATTAAATCACTATAACTAAACATTAAAAGAAAAATTAAAACCATTCTTTTTTAGCATTAAATAACCCACAGAGGATAATATGCCGTTAAACAGAACTCAAACTCAAACTCAAATCTGAATTCAAGTTGTATATAATTCTGTCTTTTCATTTTCCTTCTTTTTAAATGTTATTCAACTAATACAGGGCTCAATACCCAGCGAGAAGTTTAGGAAGGAAGCCCCCATCAATGTTGGAACGAGCAGTAACAATTAGTTTACTAGAGATGTCGAACGTTTACTCATGAGAGAAAGGCTAATGTTACCATTACCAGCTCTCAATATTTATTATTCCCCATTGTTTCAGTATTAATTTAGAAAGATCTAATAGCTTTGCAACTAGAAATTAAGAATTGTAGTGAATAAGTGGGTTAATTAAAGAATGGTTATTTGAGTGTGGAGAAGAAATGGCAAAATTAATTGACTTTTCTTGATACATACATTCAAATATAGATAGACAATATTCGTCATCTTTTATTACGTAAGAATAATACCATATTTAAAAAATAACTATAACATTTTTCGCATCTTTCTTTCACTTTCATGACGTATGATCTCAAAAAAATTTCATTACAGAACCGCTTGGAAAATTGAACATCTTCGAATAAAAGGATCTCATTTCCTGTTAGGTTATTTGATATTTCTTGCATAAAATAATACGAAATTTAATTATTTTAAAGTAAATTGTCACTTTTTCCGACAGATTATAAAACACATACGAAATCTTCATACTTTACATATTTTTATAAGCCTTTGTTTTTTTTGTTTCTTGTCGGGGTGGGCATATATTTAATTTTTGTTTTTTTACTTCTGAATCTTGTTTTATTTCTGAATAGATTCAAAATGATATGTTCAAATACATTTCTTGTCATAGAGATCAAAACTTTTGTTTAATTTTCTATCATTTTTGAAATTGTAGCTTCTGACCGAATGATTTTTTATCACAAGTGCTTATGTTGAAGAAAAAACGAAAATGGGTGTATATATAACTCATCACTAAAAGAAACCCAGGACTAACCAATAAAAAAACAACTTCTAGGCAAAATTCGAATTTATTTATCAACATAGCCTCTTTTTAGGGTGATACACTGATTTCAAAGCTTCTGTAATACTTCGAGGCATTTTTTGTAGAACCATTAATCTTTGGCCTAAAATTATGTCTCAGTTTCTGATATCACTTCTTCATTAGAGCCAAATCTCTTTCCTTGGAGCATTCTTTTAAGGTATGCAAACACCCAGTAGTCGCTGGGGGCCATATCTGTAGAACAGGGTCGATGCACAAGCAATTCGAAGTGCAATTTATGTAGCGAGGTACAGTAATTAGCTAACAGCTTCCAAATTAATATATATATATATATATATATATATATATATATATATATATATAATTGACATTGTTTCGTTAGATATTCAAAATACATATTTATTTTTGGTGACACTGAAATATCTGTGAAAACCAATTTTTAATTTGTTTCTTTCAATTGCTATATTTTGTCTACTAATTTGTTTTTCATGTCTGTCATTATAATTGTAGATTTAATAATGAATCTACCTTTACAAAAATCATTTATATAAATTATTTCACTCCAATCAAAGCAATAAAACTATTAAGATGCAACGGGTTACTCAGTCTAAAAGAATATATAAGACAAAAAAATCATTATTGGTGCGAGAGAACAAAAAAGGAGGTGAAATTATGAAAACGGAAGTGAACGATTGACATAGCATTTATGTTTTCGATGTCAATGTTGACAGGGAAACAAGAAACTGGAAGAGAATTCCTCAAGCGAGAAGATAAAAAAATTAACATGGAACCTACAGTGATATACAGTTACTTATTCAGTAAAATGAAGATGCATTGCTACCCATCTAATTAGTCATCTAAGTGCTATAAGTCCCTGGGCGATCATATCACTTTCCAGGCATAACTTACAATATAAGATTTTTTCATGAGTAATTTGCCATTAATTTCTACTGTAGTCTGGTTGTCAAACAAGGCTTTAGAACATAGTCTGTCCTGCTATTAAGCCCATAGCTGGGTGGAGAAGATATGGATTTATATTTTTCCCAATGATATTTGTGCGTAAGTGAATGCGACTAATTCTACTAGAATTCGAAATCGTTCCACTGATTTCACATTCTGATTCGATATCCATTACACCACAAAGCCAATCCTAACAATCTAGATACCTGAAATTTATAAATTTCGTGTATTAAAATGGAAAAATCATTAGAACAATTGCCGTGAAAGATATTTATATTAAAGGCACATGAAAGTGTGTTAGGAAAATCTTTGAGGCAGTGAAGACCATATATGTCCGCCATACAAATAGGGCCAAAGAAGAATAACTAAGAAACTTTTTGGCAAACGTTTACATTGAGATTTCATGCCTTAAGTTCAGCTCTACTCCTAATTTGCTTCTTTGAGCCGAGTTCTAATTCCAGTTGAATTTCTTACACTCACTTACGGGCAAATATCCTTGCAAAAGTTATCAATTCGTCTCTTCCCCCAGTTATGGGCTAAATAACAGTACAAATGGGGTTCTAGAGCCTTGGCTGGAAACCAGTCTACCGCATAAAGTAATGGCAAACTACTGAGAGATAATCCTCTGCCCAGTTAGTCTTGTCTCGTTCGAAACATGATCGCCCAAGCGTGTATCACGAACGGCACTTAAAATACAGTCATCGTTTTCTGCTATCACTCATTATCTTTTTTTTTTTTTTTTTTAATCATTTCACCCCGAGCAAGGCAGAAACGCCACTGATGTTCAGGGGGTTACATAAATGTAGAAAGATTAATTAGAAAAGAGTGAGGAGTACAAGCTAGTTAGAAAGGAACAATAGAAAGCTGAGAAAGCAGGTGCAATGACAGGTACATGGGCGGAGAGAAAGGGAAGGTTATACAGGGGAGGGGAGAGAGCTAGAGGCCAGTGGTTAGTAGGTGAGTATTAACTTTGCTTTTAAATTTCTGGAGGTCGTAGCCGTCAGGAAAGCAAGAATACGGGAGTGAGTTCCACAGGCGGGAAGTGCGAGAGAGGAAGCTGCAGGAGTAGAATTGTCGTCTGCGTTTGGCTAACCTGACTGTGAATGGGTGGGACCCAGTTGCCAGTCTGGTTGAACGGGTAAACACCTGTTGAGGAGGCATCAGTGACTTAAGCTCATCCGAGCAGAAGCCATGAAAGTATTTATAGAAGAGACAGAGGGAGGCCACATTTCGACGATGGGAAAGTGGCTGCAGACGAGTCGCCAGATCAGTACCTATCACATTACAGACTCTCCTTTGGAGCTTGTCAAGTTTTTGTATCATTTTGTGATTTACTGATAGTTTGCCTTAAATATTACGACATAAAGTACTTTCCTTTGAACATGCCTGCTGATATAAGGGTGCATACCATATGAGCCTATGTCTTTTATGCCGACAAATGCAGTATATTATTAACATTTAAATATACACGATCACTTTTTTATTTTTATCCTAACGTATTTTTTATGAAAAGATTTACAACTAAAATTTCAAAATCTTTGTTTTAGTACGGCAAATTTTCAACGTTTTTTTTATAAGCGTTTAACCCCGAGCAAGGCATGTCACTGCCACTACTGCGCAGGGGGCTACGTAGAGTGGAGAAAGGATGATTAAATATAGGAAATGTCAGAGGGTGGGTGACAGGCGGGTAAGGATACCGAGAATGAGGGTTGGGTAGATGAGAGTGTTCTGAGAATAGTTGGGAGTTAGTGTGATAGGAGGTGTCTATTGACCCTACATTTAAACACCTGGAGATTGTAACTGTCGGGAAAGCAGACTTGTGGAAGGGAGTTCCACAGGCGCGAAGCGCGAGAAAAGAAGCTGTTGGAGTAGAATTTACGGTTACATCTTATTTGTTTAACTGTAAAAGGGTGGGACCTAGTTGCTAACCTAGTATCTCGTGTAAATTCGTGCTTAGGCGGCACCAGTGATCTAAGCTCATCGGAGCAGAAGCCATGAAAGTACTTGTAGAAGAGGCACAGGGAAGCCACATCACGCCGGTGAGAGAGTGGTTGCAGCCGGTCTGCCAAGTCAGTATCAACCACGTTACAGATCCTCCTTTGTATTTTGTCAAGAAGCCCAAGGAGAGCAGCAGGGGCACCCGACCAGATATGGCAGCAACATTCAATACACGGGCGGATGGTAGATTTGTATATGTGCAGAATATATTCAGGTGGGAAAAACTTCCGGGCCCTGCACAGAGAGCCGACTTTCATAGCGGCAGATTTGGCAATGGATTCGATATAGTCATTCCATTTGAGGTCCTCCGAAAGTGTAAGGCCAAGGAGGCGTAGTATTTTACTCTCTGGGAGGCTAGCCTGTCCCATGCTAATGGGAGGTAGATGCGATTGTCTATGGTTGTTAGTTGATAACAGCTTCGTTTTAGAAGCATTGAAATTTACAAGCCATTTCCTACACCAGGCCACTAAGGATTGGAGGTCCTTCTCAAGCACGGCAGAGAGGCTCGCTTTGTCGTCCACACATGGTTTTTGATCGATGCGAGAGTAGATTGTTGTGTCATCGGCGTACATGCCTACTTGGGATCTAATGTGGGGAGATCATTAATGTGCACCAGAAAGAGCGTGGGACCTAGGAGAGAACCTTGAGGCGACGCCCGCGTTCGTATGGTAGTTTTGGGAGGCATGCCCATTTAATACTACCTTCAATGTGCGGTTAGAGAGGAATGACTGGATGAGGTCAAACAGATGTCCAGTTATCCCGTAGCTCTGCAGTTTGCACAAGAGGCCAGCATGCCAGACCCTGTCGAATGCATTGGGGCTATCCAAGGCAACGGTTCGGGCTTCGCCATTCATGTCAAGTACCCGGTATATGAACTCGGTAATGGTCGTTAGCATATCAGCAGTAGACCTGGTGAAGCGAACCCCGTACTGTTTTTTCAGAGAGAAGCCTGTGGGCCGTGAGATGCTGAATCACCTCGGCGTTGATAATGGCTTCGAAAACTTTGCCAAAGATCGGAAGGAGACTAATAGGACGGTAATTGTCGAAGTCTGAGGGTTCGCCAGAATTCTTAAATATAGGAACTACACAGGAAGACTTCCAACAGGCAGGAAAACAGGAAGCAGATAGGCAGAGGTTATAGAGTTTAGAGATTTCTTCAGTACTATGACTGGGATTCCGTCTCCACTGCTCGCTTTGTGTGGGTCAAGTTGTAGAATTATCTTGGCGACCAGCGAGGTTATAATATGGACGTTATTTAGTTAAGCCTTAGTTCTGGGTGGGAAGTCGGGTGTAGGTATTCCTAACGAGTCCAGTGTTGAATTGGTGGAGAATCTACGGGCAAAGCATTCAGCCTTGTCCGCTGGGGAGGTGAGGATCTCTAACTCGTTGATTAGTTGGGGTATTGAACTCTTGCCCTTGTTGAGCACGCTTTTGCAGAATCTTTGGAGCCAAACATAGGGGATGCTATGCGTTGCCACGTTCTGGTAGCAAACGCCCTCTTAGCTTCGTCCAATACTTTTTTAAGGTTATTCCGTTCTGAAGCGAAAAGGCGCCTGTTTTGGTTCGACGAGCAGCTTCGATAGAGCCGGAAGTAAATGGTTCCGGTGGGCAATGGCGGCCGAGCAACGGGTGAGAACCAGGGGGACGAATTTGATTTTAGCTGGAATTTCCTGGCCGGGATAAAAGCATCGATGCCAGCCTTAACCTAAGAGGAGACCTCGGAGGCACAGTCTTCGATAGGAAGATCGAAGACGTTGTTCCAGGGGACGTCGCAGAGGAAGTCTCGGAACGAGTTCCAGTCTGCTCTCTAGTAGCAGTATGATATTCTGCTGGTTTGGTTTTCTTGGGTAGAGTTAGCGCGGATTGAGATGTTGACGGAAACTATGGCGTGGTCAGAGTTTCCGAGGGGACAGAGCTGCCTGGTAGTGCAGGAGTCTGGAATGGAAGTAAAGCCAAGGTCGAGTAAAGAATCCCTTCCGTTAGAGTTATTAGAGAAAGGCGTGGGGAAGTGCACCACTTGCGTTAGGGCTTGGGTTATTGAAAAATACATGGTGCGGATCCCAGCAAGGTCGGTGGCTGAGTTTTCAAGCCACTTGCTGTGGTGGGCGTTAAAATCACCAAACACAAATATATGGGCAGATGGGTGAGAAGAAATAGCCCTGTCGATATTAGTAGAGATGCTATCAAGTACCATACAGTCAGAGGAGGAGGGGGAGCGGTAGAGGAAGAAGAGATAGCTAACCGAGCTTAGAAGTGAGAGACGGAAGCACATGAAAGAATGATCCAGGGATTCAAGAGATGTGACCCTGGCTAGAGGGAGTTGTTCGCTGATATATACACCAAGTCCATGCATATGGACATTGGAGTTCTTCCTGAAGAGGGGAAGGTAACCAGGAACGAACAGCTGCGAAGAGGAGATAGAAGGGACAAGGTTAGTCTCAAATATAGATACGATATCGGGTAAGTTAGTTAGAAGGAATGATTCTATACTATTAAAGTTACTGCGAATACCTCGTATGTTTGTGAAGGAAACGCAGATAGGTTTGGGCGATTTATGACTAACTGGTTTAGTCTTGCTGTTTTGTCTGTTTAATTTCATGGTGGTTTAGTTGTGAATAGAGAGAGGTCTAGAGTAGGGTCAGATGGTCATTAATTGCAGCAGGTCAAGGATGGTAAATGGCGCCGCCTGCAGCATAATGTGGCCTCGGGGTTGCCCATCGGAAATTCATGCAGGGACGCCCGTTCATACGCGAAATGGCACTACAGGAATCCCGATATTATTCAACTGTTGATCAGAGCAGCCTCTCAAGATGCTACGCAAGAGTTCGGGCTCCTAACTACCAGTCGGAAGCAGCAACCAGGAAACTGCCAACCCGGTTCCCTCAGAATGAAGAGACGTTGCCGCCATACTCACCAACTGCAAAAAGCTTCCAGCCGAACCGACATCAAGACCGAAAAAGAGAGATGAACCGGGAACCCCTTCCTAAACAAGAAACAAGGCGATCACCTCTACTCCTGTCCAAAAGAAGGGGGTGGAGTGTGAGACCGGGCGATAGTAGATACTATCTACTCCAATTAAAAAAAATAAAATAAAATAAAAGAGTGACTGAAGTTTACTAAGTTTTAACTTAGTATAAGTTGAAACTAAATTTGATAATTAAAAACAATTTACACAATCATAGTCGCAGGGCATTACAAGAGCGACTAATAGGTAACTTAGGTTAGTAACAAAACAAGAACTGCTTCAGGGAAAAATGAGCCATTGACGCCGGAAAATATAATACATGTAAAACGGTATTCTGACAAAGATCGATCTGAGAAAAGGCAAAGGAAATTATGGTTATTAGCGGGATAAAAAAAAAATCAATTTCCATGCGGTTAAAAAACAAAACAAAATTATATTTTATGGTACAACATAAAATATGATACGATACATTCGGAGAACGCTAATATATATATAAGAAATATTTAGACAGACACGTTATTTCATGGTAAATTGGAAGTATGGGCCTAATTCAGGCGAACCATCATCAGCTTCCGTTTTTATTGTACAGAATATTATACACGAATATATATATAATCATCACTACCACAATTAAATCAGAAATCATTAAAAGTCCAACTCCACACAATAGCAGTAGCAGAAACTGCAAAGTATGTCTGGAGAAAAAAAATCAACAAAAATTACCTTCAAAAACCAAAGTATGCTATTAAAAAAGATAAAATGAATTAATGGGGAAATGTAGACATTCAAGTAAATGCTTGCTTTGCTACTTAAATGCCAATATAAACGAAAACAGATAAACACAGCACAAAACGCAACCCCAAAAGTTTCACTTACTCATAAAAATACACATATATAAACATTCAATCACGACCAAGCAAAAACCAGATGACAAGGGAATAAAACGGGATAAATAAAGAAAGTAAAAGGAAACAACCATATAACAACAATCAGCAAACGGAAAAAATCACACACCAGGCCTACAAAAGAAATACGCACAAACATCAACAAAAAACAAACAGCACACATACACGCACGAACTCAATTATTTTATCATGACTTAAAAAAAATTCTTAAGAGGGCATATACGCTGACACGCCAAGAAGAGGTCAGCTCATCATCGTTAAAAGAGGTCAGCTCAACATGAAGTAATTAAGCAGACGTATGTAGTCAGTCAGTTAAGTGCCATACGTGATACACGCTTGAAAGAGACATGACTGACTGGGCAGATTACTCCACAGTATGTTGCCATTGCTTTGCCATTGGTAGAGTGGTTGCCGACCAAGGCTATAGAACCCAGTCTGTCCTGCTATTTAACCCATAACTGGAAGGAAGAAACGGATTAATACCTTTCCCAATGGTATTTGCGCGTAAGTGAATACATCGGATTCAACTGGAATTCGAACTCGGCTCCCCGGTTTCTCGTCCCGAGCCGATATCCACTGTACCACAACGCACATCCTAGCCATACGTATGTAGGGTATGGTTAAAAGAGGTCAACGGAATATAAAGCAATTAAGCACTAAGGAATCTTTTATCACATAAGAAATAGCAAATACAAACAAAAATGTTTATACAAGTCATCAAGCAAAGGATTTCATACACGGAAAGATATGAAATTATAGGAAATTTCATAAAAATAACCAAAGATACTGAACAGCAGCAAAGAAAAATCAAATGAACCTGAAGAGCGAGTACATTACAATACATTACACGAAACCTGAAATTGGTATGACTGCTCAGCTAAGTGACAATTCTCTCGACAGTAAATTTATATCTAAACTTATTTATAAATGGAACTTTGTTTGTGTGCGTCCGTTACCTATAGATTCCGAAACAGCTGAACTAATTTTCTTGAAAATTTACACAGTTGTACTGTTAGCGTCTGAGAGTGTCCTAAGCTAGTTTTTGTGTCGAGGTACCCTCGATAAATATCGAAAATCGATAATCGAAAAATCGGCTTATAGAAAGAATGGTCCGATTTTAATCAAATTTCATACACTCATAGACAAAGACATAAACGATATTCAGAAGTTTCAAGGTTGCAGTTCTTACAATAGTGCAGAAAACCGATAATATATATATATATATATATATATATATATATATAAGCTTACATTACACCCATCCTAACACACTAACTTGCATCTATTCTCTCAAACACTCTCAGCATCTAACCAACCCTCATTCTCGGTATCCTTAACCGTCTATCACCCTCCTTCCGACAATTCCTATATCTAACCATCCTGCGCAATAGTGGCAGTGGAATGCCTTGCTCGGGTGAAACGATTAAAAAAGAGCATCGCCGGGCTATACTGCTAGTATATATATATATATATATATATATATGGGGGGGTGCGTGCGTGCGTGCGAATAAAGAGAAAAAGAAAAATCATCTCAAACCAAGCGATTTGTCCTCTGATAAAATCAAGGTAAATGTAAGGATTTTATTTTTCAAAATTGTTTAAATTTAAGAAACGTTCATAAATATTTATCAGGCTAACAGAACATTTTAGCAAAATCATGGAGAATTCTAAGTGACGTACTTTAATGAACAAAAATGAATAAAAACGATGTTTTTTATTTTCTCCTTTTAATTCCTTTAATATTTATATTATTTCAGTTTGGAATAGATCTGTGTCATACGACACAGATTTTTTTTCAATAAAAGATTATGATAGTAAACGTTTTCTATAAATGTTTGGACTTTTTTATAATCATGTCTGTTGGTTTTAGAAGGTAATACTTTTAGGAATGTAGATATTTGAAACAATCCGCGGTGCAGATTTATATTTTGATACAGTTGGATAGCATCACTCTCAAAATTTTCTGTCTCAGCAAGTTACTTTTAATTTTAATAAGTGTAGCATTCTCCAGATCAAAATTGTAATTGAATTCATTTCTATATATGACAAATTCAAAAATTTCTGCAATGTTTCCCAGTATATTGTTATGGCAGTTATTTTATATAAAACTGATCCGGCATTATTATTTCATGGGTATTTTTTAATCTAATCTTATCCATAATAGTTTTTGATGCAGCTGCAATTATTTTTATATATTTAAGATTGGAAAATTTTTTTCGAGAAGTAGTTTTTAAGGGGTTACTAGGTAGTAGTATATGTCTCTTTGTCCAATAAGGTATATCTATGCAGTGGGGCCCCTTTTTATACTTATGCATTTGTAGCCAATAATGTATACATCTTACCGGATGTTGGTTGGCTGTTTTGTTTTTTTTTGACATATCAACCTCGGCGGGTGATTTATTGCCTACTAAATTTTATTTATTTATTGCTGGTAATACCTTTTTCTTTCAACAATTTATTGTTGTTTTTATATAAGTTTTGTGTCTAGTAATACTTTTTTTCTTTTCGAATATCAAGATTCATTGGGGTTTGTTTTTTAAGGGCAGGGTTCCCAAGTCCTACCCTTATTATTTAACCCATAACTGGAGGGAAGGGACGGATTAATACCTTTCGTAAGGGTACCAGTGCTTAAGTGAATGCAGGGTATTCAACTGGAATTCGAACTCGGCTCAGCCGATATCCACTGCACAACAACGCACATCCGTCGCTATACGCTTACAGCATCTGGTCACCTCTCTAAGTACTGACGAGGCTCAACGTTGCTTAACTTCGGTAATCGAGCGAGAACCAGTGTATTCAACGTGATATGGCCGTAAGCCCTTACTGGATGTAAGCAGTCTAGACTTTAACAGAATAAAATTACATTTTCCCGTAAGCATCGAAAAAAATCGCATTCGCAAACAAACTTATATTTTCAAATTTCAAAGTCAAATTTCGTTCTTATTAGTTAAATTAAATCTATCTAAATCTATCTAAACTCATTTATAAATGGAACTTTGTCTGTGTGTGTGTGTGTTTGTGTCTCTGTGTGTGTGTATCCGTTAGCTATAGACTCCGAAACGGCTGAACCGATTTTCTTGAAAATTTACACAGTTGTACTGTTAGCGTCTGCGAGTGTGCTTAGCTAGGTTTTGTGTCGAGGTACCCCCAATAAATATCGAAAATCGATAATAAAAAAATCGGGTTATAGAAGGAGTGGCCCGATTTTAATCAAATTTAATACACTCATAGTCAAAGGCATAAGAAACGAAATTCAGAAGTTTCAAGTTTGCAGTTCTTACAATAGTGCAGATAAATGATATATATATATATATATATATATATATATATATTAAGGCGAGATGTTTGTGTGTGTGTCTGTTTATCTGTCTCTATGTCTTTTATACAAATCCATAATTCTTATCCGATTCTCACCAAATTTCACAAATATTCTTTAGGCTAAGTCTAAGCTCATGACCATGGATAAGTTTTAAAGCTTTCATTACACCCGAGCAACGCCGGACTATACTGCTAGTACACCCATAAAATCTAAACTTTTCTGTCTTCCTTCCCCATATTACCTCTTTAAATAGCAATCGCATTGTTTTCTTGATTCAAATGTAAATCGTTTTCAACATATATATTGAACATTGCGTGATGACGAGATGAATCTCGAAGCTTATAAATTTCTTGATAAGTGTTATTCGAACTCTGCCCTATCGTAAACAAAGGTTAAGATGTGATATGCTGACTTTAAACGCGGTCGTACAGACACAAATAATGCTGAATGCTCAGGTCACCCAAAATCAGCATTTGTTCTGAGAACACCAAAAAAAAAAAAATCCACAAACTCGTTTAGGCCGATCGTAAATTGAAGGTACATGAGATAGCAGAGGAGTTGAACATATCAGAAAGAAGTGCATTCATCATTTTGCATGAAGATTTCTCAATGGGAAACTTGTGTTCAAAGTGGGTGCAGCGTTTACTCGCAGTCGATCAAAAACAACAACGCGTCGACGATTCGGGGCGCTGTTTGCAAGTGCTTCAACGCAAAAAGAAGAAGTTTTTGCGTAGATATGTGACAATGCATGAAACATGAATCCACCAGATTCCACCGGAGTCAAATCGGTAGTCAGTTGAGTGGACAGTAGCAGGCAAAACAATCCAAAGTGATCAAAAACGCAAACATTAGAAGGAAAGGTTTTGTACTCTGTATTCTAGGATGCGCAAGGTTTTTTGTGCGTTGATTACTTTGAGAAAGTGGGAAACCATTAATAGCGAATATTTTATGGTATTATTGGCGCGTTTGAAGGAATAAGTTTCCAAGAAATGACCATAAATGATTAAGAAAAAGTGATCTTTCATCAAGACTACGCCCTGTGTCAAAGGTCAATCACAACGATGGAAAAACTTCATGAATTGCACTTCGAATTGTTTCCGCATCCACTCTGTTCTCCATATCCGGTCCCAGCGATTACTGGTAGTTTTCAGACCTCAACAGAATGCTCCAGGGAAAGAGATTTGGCTCCAGTGAAGAACTGATATCGGAAACTGCGACTTATTTTTTGGCCAAAGACAAATCGTTCTACCAAAATGCAGAACTACCAAAAACGCATCAAATTTTTAGAGAAGCGTTGGAATCAGTGTATCACCCTAGAAAGAGACTATGTTGTTAAAATAAGTCGAATTTTGCTATAAGTTTTTGTTTTATTCGTTAAGCCACAGAATAATTTGAGTGCTGTTTTATGCACATATCATAGCCTTTGAGATCCGTGGAATTTTAAATCAGCCGATCCCACGTAAGTCCCCGTTCTTCTCCCGACCAAATCTTATGCTGCAATGTGCTGGTATTATTTTTGTGATGATCAGTGAAATAAGGTATGACCGGGATTAGATTCACTGTTGAGCACTGCGAGATTAGCGCAATCAAAATGCATTTTCTTCTTAATTAATCTGATCAGAGTGACATTCTTTAAATCAAAACTGTGGTCAATTGTTATACGGTAAACCCCCAGTGCGCTTAGACTGAGGTTATGCAGATTATCTCTGTGGTATTCATAAACTTGTTTTTTATATTATGGGATGTTTTGCCAATGCACACCAACGTGCATTTTGAACGTTTTTTTTTTTTACTAAAATACTTGCACAGCTCTGTTGTTTTTGTTGTTATTGTAGTTGATATTAAGCTTATCATCTTAGTTGATATTAAGATTATTGCTTATTGTCTAAGAGGTGGTGTTCATAATATTTTGTATCAATTATATATATGAGGGCGCACATGTACATATATAGGGGGTAAGGATATATATAAATAGTGATACGAAATTATTTGTTGGAAAATTACTTTTGATCGATACTCATATTTAAGTAGATATTCTGTTTTTAATTAAATGGTATTATACATTATACCGGCCTGATTATTTATGATAAATGTTTATTACGAAAATGTGTGTTACTCTGCAGGATTCGAACCTGCGACCCCTATCCACATAGGGGAAGCTACCATGTGATCTGGCACGTCTTAGACCTCTCGACCACGAATGACCTTCAGTCTAAACGAGGTTTTAATCAAGCCTATTTATAAGACAATTTTCGATTCATCGCAATAACCATATCTGCTCTGCAATTTATCTTAATGCCAACAATTGTAAACATGTTACGGAAATTAACGAAGATTTAAGAAACTTGGTTATGAACAACCGACAATTTCAAATAAATCATTTCAAATTGTCGGTTGTTTATATCCAAGTTTGGTTAATCTTCGTTAATTTCCGTAAATAGTGATATGTATGAATATGTGTGCACCAGTATACATATGCATATTCAAAAGAATGCGTCCATAATACGTAAAGGGGGCGATCGGTAAAATGTCCGAATTACGCAGAAATAAAAATAATACTTATATCTCATTTTACCATATCAGTCAGTTAAGTGCGATATGTCATGTACGATTTGGGCGATCATGTCTCGAAAGAGACGTGACTGACTGGGCAGAAGATTATCCTGCAGTAGGTTGCCATTGCTTTCTGCGGTAGATTGGTTGCCAGGCAAGGCTTCAGAACCCAATCTGTCCTATTAATGTAACCCATAACTGGAGGGAAGAGACGGATTAATACCTTTCCCAAGGTTATTTGTGCGTAAGGGATTGCAAGGAATTCAACTGGAATTCGAACTCGGAACCCCGATTTCTTATTCCTAGTAGATATCCACTACACCACAACAAATATCCATTTTACTATATTATTTTCTTATAATTACGGAAATTATCTTCAGACGAGAGTTTCAATTCATGTTGACAGTTTCCTTGTTTAAATTGAGGAATGCTGCCACATGTTTTGGATTCAGTTCTTCTATTACGCTACAAGCAGTTTTTTTTTTTTGGTTCTTTTTTTTTTTTTTTTTTTTGGTCTCTTGCACAACTGCGCTTCATACATGATAATCAAGAAGGTTGCGGTGTGGGTAGATGTAAAAGTTGATGAGATCACAGAAATTGTCTGACAGCCATGACTGAGTTCTACTTTTGGGGCATGGTGCAGAACCCTGTTGACAGACAGAGTCATGCAGTAGCCACAATCTTGACTAAAGAAACATTATATAGGCCTCCGTGTTGAAGCATTGTGTGAAGGTGAATGTAAGAATAACATAAACACATTAGTGATCACTCCAAACGCCGTGATGTTAACTGGATATATCATTCAACTCTTTCCGAATCCTCTGCACACTCTTCAGATTGACACCAAAATACTCTGAAATTTTCGTAGTTGAGCTTCTGGCGCAAAAGCAAACAATACAAAACGCCGTTTCTAAATTCATGGGAGAGTGAAGAGCCTCACGGTACTCATTTTCTCGCAGACAATGCTCAACTGTGCTGTCGATAAAAATCATAGCAAACAACGTACATGCGCAAAATTAAAATGTATAATATGGCAACAGCTCACCCATCGAACTGTGATTGTGTCATTGTATTCGTGTGTATGTATCTATGCACAACCATATAGCGGTAGACACGTATAATGTATACGTAGACATACATGTATGTAAAAAGGGGCTCTAATACATTATATGGCCACACACACACACACACATATATATATTGAATAACTAACCTAGAGAGTCAACGAACATACCAAGGTTTCACTAAACTGGGTCTTCAGGGAAACCTACCAAGGTTTCACCAAATTTGATATTCAGGGAAACCTACCAAGGTTTCACTAAATTCACCAAAGTTGGCCAACTTTCCCTGAAGATCCAATTTTGTGAAACCTTGGTAGGTTCGTTGGCTCTCTAGGTTAGTAATTTACTTTGTTTGCTTTACTTATGTATTAAGCGCTTTTTGTTTTAGGTTACTCATCTCGGTAGTTTTTTTTTTTGGCCTGCGTACTTTGACTGGTGTTCAAGTGCTTAGCTCGTTCTTTTTATCACCATTTTTTCCTTCCGCATACGTGCTCGGAGGCATTTTCGAAACGAGTATAACGTTAAGTTTCTACTCTGGCGTGTACGCATCGCTCATTCAGTGAAATGAATTAGAGTGCTCTAGCTATTGGGCGCGTATAATGATATGCGCTAAAAAGTCTGCCTACTTCCGCCGAACGCCCATAGCCCAGGGGTAGAGTCGCCGACTGACACCATTTGGGTCCGGTTTCAATCCTGGGTAAAAAAGCAATCAGAGTCTAACCGTACTGATGAGCTGTGATACGGCAAAACAGATCTTTCTGCAGATGACAATATATATATATATATAGAGAGAGAGAGAGAGAGAGAGATAGGGGAATGATGAAAGAATTGTCGTCTAAATAAAGCAAAAACATTGATATTTCATTTTAACATATATATATATATATATATATATATATATATGATGGAAGAATTGTCGCCCAAGTTACGCAAAAATTAAAATAACATTGATCTCACATTTTAACAGATATCTTGAAACACTAAAGAAAAATTGTTCAATATAATCGCCATTGGCTTCAACCATATACCCACAGGCGATTTTGGAATTGTCTGCACCTATTCTGGAAGGTCTCATTGGTTAACTTTGCCATAGACCTTAACCAACTGTTTATCTTTGCATTACAAAAAAAAATTTGGGGTCACTCGCTCACCTGCGTTCCACACAATAATCCGATGGAGTGGGGCGGCAGTATGAGGAGTAAGGTGGCCAGATGTAAGGTGTGATGTGGTCGCAGATATTGCCTGACAGTCATGACTAGGTACTTCTACTTGTGCAGCATGTTGCAGAATGCTGTTGCCAGACATAGAGTTTTTTAGCAGGCATCCTCTTGACACAGCGCAGCATTATGTCTTCAAGACACTTGTGCGCTTCTGTGTTGAGTCTTGGAGCCTGCGGGAAGATGGATGGAGACATAACGTCGTCATTACTAGTGATCATTTGAGACACTATGATGTTCACAGGATATATAATCAAACAATAACCGAACTTCCGGTGCGAGTTCGAAGTAGTATAATATGTCGTTTACAAATTGGAGTAGATAGGCTAAACTATCGCCCGGTTCACACTTCCACCCTCGTCTATTGAACAGGTGAAGAGGCTCATCCCTTGTTTCCTGTTTAGGAAGTGGTTTCCGGTTTTTCTCTTTTCCAATCTTTTCACTCTTACGTAGCCGCCTGCGCATCAGTGGCGTTTTCGCCTTGCTTGGGGTGATATGATTAAAAAAAAATCACTTGGGGAGTGAATTGCGTCATGGCGATCTTTTTTTCATAGATGATGCCCAACGGACCCTATTATACAGTACAGTACATAAAATTTAAAAAAGCAAGCAATATTATTAAATATATATATGCAGTTAATTTACCGTTCATATATAATATGCAGTTAATTTACCGTTCATTGTCTATCTATATATATATATATATATATATATATATATATATTAGTCTATGTTTTTGAGATGAGGTAATATTTACATCTTTGTTGTGATTTGTACGGCGTTTCGACAGTTGAAAGCTGAATTTCAAACCGAAACCTTTTTTCACAATCACTGGGGCACAATCACTCTTTCTCTGCAAGCTACTTGTTCACCACTGCTGTAACCTGGTACTGAATTTATAACTCTTTGGGTCAATCACAGGAACTAACCAACGTCTATATCCACTGGGCCATGTGTCCTTAAGGATTGCAGGGTTAGAGAGAAATAACCCCTGACTTACAAAAGAGAATGTGAATGATATACCCCAGTGATTGTAAAAAAGGGTTCGGTTTGAAATCACTAGCACCTGAAAAAGGCTGCAGTGTACAAAGGCCAAAACGTCGTAAAAACGATAACAAAGACGAGGACAATAGTCCAAATAATATAAATACTATATATATATAATGAAAATAACAGATTTGATGTGAATTTGTATAATATATATTTGATTCCTCTCTGTTTTTGGAGCCAATGAATAACAATCGTCCAAAAACCATAATAATGTCGTTACCTTTTCGTGTCTTTCCCGAATCCCCGAATCTAATTATCAGATTTTATCGCAACTTCTTTTCACCCAACGTTGTTTTCTTTATTCAGGTTATTTTAAATATATTTTTATTTTGGTTACTCTTCTTTAGAGGTTCTATTTTCAGGAAGACTTATTTTCCCCTTGAGGGTGTGATTGTCTAACAAATATTTTCCTGAAGATTTATATCAACTTTTTAGTATAGACAATTTTACTGATTCGTTTTTCTATTCACACACACACACACACACACACACACACACACACACACACACATATATATATATACATATATATATATATGTGTGTGTGTGTGTGTGTGTGTGTGTGTGTGCATAGATAGATACAGAGAAGAATATTTGTATACAGAAAAAAGAAATATTCACAATTTGCCGATTTACATTTATATTATGTGACACGCTTTTCAAATCTACTTTGGGAATTAACCTAAATTATTAAATTTTCTTAGCTTAGCGAAGTTTATTTAGAATTATACGTATTTTTAGTAGCTTTTTATATATATATATATATATATATATATATATATATATATATATATATACTAGCAGTATAGACCGGCGTTGCTCGGGTGAAATGAAAGCTTTTATATTTATATATATTATCGATTATCTGCACTATTGTAAGAACTGCAACCTTGTAACTTATGAATATCCTTTCTCATATCCTTGTCTATGAGTGTATCAAATTTGATTAAATCGGGCCACTCCTCCTATAAACCGATTTTTTCGATTATCGATTTTCGATATTTATCGGGGGTACCTCGACACAAAACCTAGCTAAGTACACTCGCAGACGCTTATAGTACAACTGCGTAAATATTCAAGAAAATCGCTTCAGCAGTTTCTGAGTCTATAGGTAACGGACACACACACACACACACATACACACAGACAAATTTCCATTTATAAATAAGTTTAGATATATGTGTGTGTGTGTGTGTGTTCGCGCGTGTGTGGTTGCATTGTTTGAAATTTATATATCTTCATATATATATATATATAATCGTTTCACCCCAAGCAAGGCAGTACTACCACTAATGCGCAGGGCACTACATAAGTAAAAGGTTAGAAAGGAGGAGAGTAAAGAGAAAGACGGATCAGTTACAGGGGATGCTAGAGAAAGGGCATCACAAGCGTGAAGACTGTTGCAAAGGTAGAGTAGAAAGAAAAAGATATACTGGGTGATGTAGAAAGAACTGGAATAAAGTGGATAAGATATGTGTATTCACATTGCATTTGAATTCCTGGAGGTTGTAACCGCCAGGAAAGCAAGTATCTGCAAGAGAGTTCCACAGGACGGTATTGCGAGAAAAGAATTTGATGGAGTAGAATTGACGCCTGCATGAGTTTGATCTAAGTGTAAATGGGTGGGACCTAGTTGCCAGTCTGGTTGCACGAGTAAATTCTTGTGGCGGGAGCACCAGTGACTTAAGTTCGTTGGAGCAGCAGCCATGAAAATATTTGTAGAATAGTCTGATAGAAGCCATATCCCGCAGGTGAGAAAGTCGAGCTACCAAGTCGGGACCTATCACATTACAGATTCTATTTGGAGCCTGTCGAGAATACTGGTATGAAGAGCAGGGGCGCCTGACCATATAGCACAGCAGTATTCCATAAAAGGACGGATGGTTTATTTGTATATGTGCAAGATGTATTCACACGGAAAAAAACTCCCTGGCGCGACACATTGACCCAACATTCCTAGCAGTGGATTTGGCTATTGCCTCAATGTCATGATTCTACTTTAGGTCAGAAGATAAGGTAAGGCTGAGGAGGCGCGATATGTTGCTTTCAGGGAGACTCGCTTGGACCATGCTTATGGGGGTAGTGGCAGGAGAATGTAATGGTTGACAGATAGCAGTTTCGTTTTAGAAGCATTGAAATTTACGAGCCACTGCTTACCCGAGTCCACTACTGAGTGCTGATCATTCTCAAGATCAGCAGCGAGGGCATGCTTGTCCGCCTCGCCGGATTTCTTACTGATGCGGGAGTAAATTGTGGTATCATCTGCGTAGTTGCGTATTTGGGACTTGATTACATCTGGGAGATCATTTATGAAGATTAGGATAAGTGTCAGACCGAGGATAGATAACTGGGGGACACCAGCGTTCGTGCAGTAGGATGTGGAGTCATGCCCGTTCAAATCGACGTTCATTATGCGGTTAGCTAGAAAAGATTGCATCAGATCAATCAAGCGTCCGGTGCTACCATAACCCTGTATCTTTAGTAGAAGTGCCAGTGTGCCAAACCCTATTAAAAGACTTGGGGATGTCCAGGGTAACAGCATGAGCCTCGCCGGACTTTTCAAGTGCCTGTTATATGTACTCCGTAATGGTCGTTCGTGTATCGGCCGTAGACCTGGCAAAGCGGAAGCCATACTACCTACCTGAGAATAGTTTATAGGCAGTATGATGTTGAACTATTTCAGCATTGATAATAGCGTCGAACACTTTTTCGAAAATTGGTAAGAGGCTAATAGGGCGATAGTTGGATGGTTCCCCTGAGTTCTTAAATAGAGGAATCACAGAAGAGGATTGCCGGTATGCAGGAAAACAGGAAGCAGCAAGGTAGTAATTATAGTGTTTAGAGAAGACAGAATAGAGTTCAGGGGCACATTTCTTAAAGACAATGCTCGTAATACTATCACCACCCATCGCCTCATGGGGGTCAAGTTTTGATTTTATCTTAGATACCAGAGACGGTTTAATGTAAACATCGTTCAGTTGAGCCTTAGTTCTAAAAGAGAAGTCGGGTGCAGATACTCCATTACTCATCCACATTAAAGCCTGTTTCGCTGTATCACAACTCATCAATGTGGCTACACACATCCACTTGCTTCCATCCGGGATCGAAACTTGACCGATTTGGTGCCAGTCGGAGTCCCTACTCCCTATATACAGGTTGTCCATGAAGTCTGTGTGCAGATTATTTCTATTTCAAATAAAAATAAAGTTATAAAGATTTTAAAGTGCACACGAACTTTATGGACACCCTATATATATATATATATATATATATATATATATATATATATAAACACAAAATCAATGCAGAAAACAACCACTCTTAATGTATAAACGACAGAAGAGGGATCAATACAAAAGTCAAAATCTAATATGAAAAGCGAAGTTATATATATATATATATATATATATATATATATATATATATATATATCCATGTTATTTTTTATTATACATTTATATTTTTTTTAAATCAAATATATAGATATTAGTTTTTTTGTCCATATATATATATGTATAAAATATATATATATATATATATATATATATATATATATATATATATATATATAATTATTATGCCCCACACAATAGGTTGCCACTATATGCAGTGGTATACTGGTTGCCAGCCAAAGGCTAGAGAATCCAATCTCTCCTATTATTTAACCTATAACTTTAGTGAAGGAAAGGATTAATACCTTGCCCAAGGTTAATAGCACGGAAATAAGTGCATGACATTCAACTGGAATTCGCCCTCAGAACTCCGATTTCTTGTTCTGAGCTGATATCCACTGCACCACAACGCACATCCCTCAAGAAACGCTTACAGCACTTGTTATTTCCAATATGTATATTTATTAATTTATAGATAATCCGAGAGCCTAGTTCGAATTCCCGTTGCATTCAACTAACTTAAAGGGGTTACGAGGTCGAAGAAATTGTCTGACAGCCATGACTGAGTTCTCATGCTTGTTGGGCATGGTACAGAGCACTGTTACTAGACAGGTTTCCGGTAAATATTGATTTAAAACTGATCGTCTGGTGAAAAAAAGATATTAACCCCATGCTTTTCCCTCCGTCAATGTTTTAAATAACTGGAGAGATTAGGTTTTATACCCTTGATTGACAACGAGTTTGCAGCATGAATTAATGGCAAAGGACTGCGGAAAAATCTTCTGCCTACTAAGTCATGTATCTTTCGAAACATGATCGCCTAAGCGTGTATCGCGTATGTCACTTAACTGACTAATATTATTTTGAATAGTAGATATTAAGAGATGTCTGGGTAAGTTTCCTATTTTAATCTGGTTTATTTTTGCGGTTTTTCTCATTATTGTTATTACGTTTTTGTTATCGTACATTTTGTACGCTTTTCACTTCGGATGATGGATGAAATAATCAAGATATCTGAGTTTTTTAAACGTGTTTTTGATATTTATTTCTTCTTCAGGTAAATAATGGGGCTGCAGATTCGTATCTTCGTTTTGCCAAAACAGTTAATTAAATTTTGACATACATTAATGAAACCTAAAAAAATGTAAACATAAGAATTTGTTACGTCGATTAATAGAATTATGTGAAATAATACAAAACAACGTAATAGTATAAAATTAGGTGTATTGACAGGAAAAGAAGTATTTACAAGAGGTGAGGATTAGTAGAATACAGAACAATGTAATTAGTATACAGTATCGTCGTAGAGACGTGATAGATTGAATAGTAGAACACTTCCGGAGCAATACCGGAAATACCCGACTGACTCGCTCACTCGACTTCCTTACTCGACTTCCTTCCTCGAGGTATAATCACTACTATTTTATATACTGATTCGAATAGTCCATTTCCGTGAAAGGTTGAGAGCGCCCCAACAGTATTTATCAAAATATGAAATATCTATGCATAACAATTTATGGAATTCATTAGATATACCCAGAAAGAAAAATTCAACTGTAACTTCGATCTAAAGACTGCCATGCTTGCTAAAAAATTACCTTTCTTAGGCGAGGCATTCTTGTGAGTGCAATCATTGCTTCTTGCTAAAATGTTGCTTTCGGCCCATGATTTTTATGAAATATATATCTACTTAAATGAAATAATCTTTTTCGGAGCCAACATTTTTGTCGGGATTGCGTTGAAACAAAATGGCTACTTTTGTAATATTATAACATATTTATATCATAAATTCTAAATAAATATTATTAGCTCTACTTTGTATTGAAGACTTTTTTTAAGAATAGTGTTTTTTTTGGGGGGGATAAGGAATATTGTTCCATCCATACCTACCCTATACTTGGATATATATATATATATATATATATATATATATATATATATATATATATGTGTGTGTGTGTGTGTGTGTGTGTGTGTGTGTGTGTGTGTGTGTGTACAAAAATGAACATTGAAGTCAACAGTCAGAGGTGACCGACTGTTTCATGCTAGGCGCAATCATTAGGATAGATGATTGCACCTAGCATGAAACAGTCGGTCACCTCTGAATGCTGACTTCAATGTTCACATTTATATTTACAAAAGCTCTATCTTTGATATTGAGCACTTTATTCTATAAATATAGAACTGCTTTAAACTATCTCTCTTTTCTCTCTCTCTCTCTCTCTATATATATATATATGGGAAGGATGTATTATAAAGTAAAAAACGTTTCGTATGACGCATTTCATTATTTAGAACTTCAACGGCCTCTCTACCTTGGTTCGACTATATATGCGCACAGGCAAAATACGCTGTGATTTTCAAATTTGATTTTTTATTGTCATGTATTTGAGCATATAAACTAACCGATTTCATTTAGATTTTTTCTTTTATTTTCGTGACTGATCTTCTGTTATCAAACTGTGGGATATTTAATAACAAAGATGGTGGAAAGAAAAAACAGTAAAATAATGTAAATGAAATAGGTCAGATTATATATCTAAAACACATAATGAAAACAAAAATGGCTAGCGTCTCGTGTTCGTGCGTATGTGTTCTCGCACCAACGTAGTCTCAGACGGTTTTTTTCCACTGTGTCATATATCTTCCCCGCAAATTGTTCCTGATATAAATAAAATTAAATATATTTATTTCCATACTACCATATATATATATAAGTATATAACTAAAAGTAAATATTAGCACTAAAATAAAGAAAGCGAACTTACTACTTATAACTTTAGACTTAATGAACAGTACATACCAACCCTATAGAAAATCCACTAGAATTAAACAAACAAAAAATATCCGAACAGCATATTTTATAATAATGTTTTGAAAGAAAGTGGTTACAAATGCCCCTATGTTAAATATAATAACACTGAATGTATAAGCAGTCAAATAAATCATAGTAGAAAAATTATTTGGTGTACACCTCCTTTCAACCAAATGGTTTAAAGTAATTTAGGATAAAAATTTCTCCAGCGGATGTGCGTTGTGGTGCATTGGGTATCGGCTCATTGCATTCACTTATGCGCAAATACCCTTGTTAAAGGTATTAATCCGTCTATTCCTTCCAGTTATGGGTTAAATAACAGGACAGATTGGGTTCTATATCCTAGGTCGGCAACCAGTCTACCGCAGGAAGCAATGGCAACCTTCTGCGGGATAATCTTCTGCCCAGTGTCTCACGTATGGCACTTAACTGACTGAATCAAAAAACACTTCCCACTTAGCAATAAAAACAGCTTAAGATTAGAATATTATTGTAACGATAATTTACAAAGAATCATTTAAAAGTACTCAACAAACATTCAGACTAAGAAAAAAGAAAAGATAAAACTAATAAAATAAAGATAAATAAGAATAAAGATGTTTTAATTGTAAAATTTCAGAAAACTGTCCATGAAATAATAAAAGCCTTACTGAATCTGTAATTTACCATTGCACTATCTCATCAATAGATAATCCTTATTTTAAAAAATACAGAGTTAGCGTAAAGAATAAATTTAAACTGAGGTGGAGCTAGCAGCTTTATTCCTGATATGTACTCGAGATGGGACCATAAAATAATGAGTCAACACGATTGTAGGTCAAGAGTATATATTACATCAACAAGAGATACAAACAGATGCAAACAGATACAAAAAGGAGGAATAATAGCTTGGCTACAAGTAACCGACAAACAGACTAGGCTGAGCTGAACTGAAGTCGTACCAATGTCTCTGTCGCCCCGGCTCTGTCCTCGGGAGTAATTTACTCTCGGTTAATATAGGCAAAGAAAATTCCATTATAAATGGGTAACTCCCCACAACATCCCACTTCCAAGAGCTTTTTCCCCTAAAAGATGTTAAATATATATGTTTTTTGTTTAGTGTCGACTATCAAAGGATCCGTGAATTTCCTTTTCCTACTAGGTCGCCTTCTTTTTGGTGAATTTTGGAATGCCTCGAGGTCGAAATTCTCGAAGATGATATTTATGAGCTCTTCGTTTGCGGTGGTGAATCATTTATGTCAGTTGTCTGACATTTCTTAATTTGATTTTGGTGGTGCTTATGTATATTTTTGGGACCTTGTATCATGTAGACCAGGTCTCCCCCTCTTTGTTTTATAGTGTCCACTTCCCAAAAGGTCATGATATTTTTGTATACTTTGAAAAGTACTTTTTCGACACAAGAGTAACGTTTTCTGGTAAGTGTGATTGTCTTTTTGAATTTAGCTTGCTTGGGGACAAGCAAACATCGTTTCTGGCGGTGAAACTCTCGCTCGTGTATTGGCATTTGGAGTAATTCTATACACCTGCAGAAACTGTTGCAGCGCCTTCTCAGTAGATGTGCCCTGTAATTTCTTAAGTGCTCGTTTCAATGTGTCGAGGAAACGTTCCGCTTGCCCATTGAACCTAGGGTGATATTGTGGAGTCGTGATATGGTTCACTTCAAACGTTTCACAGAATTGTTTGAATTCTCAAGATGTGAACTGCGTTTTGTTATCAGTTACTACGCAATCCACAACGCCGAAACGCGCAAACGGTTCATGCAGAAAAGCTATCGTGCATCCTGTTGTTGGTCTTTTACGTCTGAGGACTTTTGGCCATTTAGTGTGGCTGTCTACTACTATGAGGTAACAGTGATCCTCTAAGTGTCCTGCAAAATCAACATGTATCCTCTGCCATGGCTGGTCCGTCTTCGGTCAAGGCTTGCACGTAACTGGTGGAGATTTAGCAGCAAACGCAAAACCTTTGCATGCACAATTATGTCTGTGATATCGCTGTCCATGTTAGGCCAGTAGACATAACATCGCATGAGGCATTTAGTTTGGTTTTTTCCAGGATGTCCCGTATGAAAGTCCCGAAGGTTTTTTTTTTCTGTTACCTTCTTGGTATCACCACTCTTTCGTTGTATAATAGTACCTCATCTCAAAGAGAAAAAAACTCAGGCATACTTGAATCTTTTTTGTAAATATTATTCATAATAGATGTAATGAACTCGTCTTTCAGAGTCTCCTTTTTAATGTCGGATAATGTAACTAGGAGCTCTGTTATGGTGTTGGCGATCATGTTTTTTTATTTCGCAATCCGTTCTCAATGTTGAGGTTATCGAGTCTTCGAAAAACTATTTTTAGGAATGAGTCTCGATAATCCGTAGGCGTGGCAAATATTCTTGGAAGAAAAATGCTTGATTTTGAAATTGTATTTCAACAATATTGTTCCCCATCGAATGAGTCTGTTAGCGGTGTACACCAGCAATCCTTTTTTTTACTTCCATATATCGTCAGCAGCGGCTGTCTGTCAAATTTAGTCACTGCAAAGATTATACTTAATGCTTCTTTTTCGATCTGTGGATACTGCCTTTCTGCCGGCAGCAAAGATTGGGAATCATGCGCTATCGGTTTTCTCGTTCTGTCCGGAAGTTTATGTAATATGCAAGCGCCATTGCCATAAGAGCTGTCATCGCTCGCTACTATAATATCCATTTTTGGGTTATAGTGGCTGAGGGAAAGGTCTGACGTATGTGTATCTTTTATTTTCTCGAATGCTGATGGATATTCTGGTGTCCAATTCCAGATTTTATCTTTCTTTAAAAGATCATTCAACGGAGCTCACAAGTTATGCATGTTCTTTATGAATACTTGATAGACATTTGCTAGGCCTAAAAAGCTTTGCAGTGCTTGTACGTTATCCGTGGCCGGGATGTCCTTAATCGCCGTAGCCAGTCGTCGACTGTCTTTATCAAGGTTGTGTCCTAAATATTTTATTTGGGTTAAATAAAATTCGCACTAAGCTTCTTTAACTTTAAAAACATATTCCTGGATTTTATCGAATACGTTTATTATATGCTCCCCAAGGTCTTTCACCGATTCACTCGTAACTAGAATGTCGTCAAGATAGGCAGTTGCGAAATGAATGTTGCCCAACATGGTGTCCATGACCTGTTAAAAAATAGCAAGCGCGACCTTGACCTTCAAAAACCAATCTATTAAATTTATATAGACCTTTATGTGTATTTATACACAGCAGTTTGGAGCATTCTTCATCAACATGGATTTGTAGGTAAGCGTCTTATAAATCGATTTTTGAAAAAAGTTTGCCTCCGTTTAATTTGT
This sequence comes from Ascarosepion bandense, assembly GCA_037127315.1. NCBI lineage: Eukaryota > Metazoa > Mollusca > Cephalopoda > Sepiida > Sepiidae > Ascarosepion > Ascarosepion bandense. The sequence continues at coordinate 565,368 of JBBBDQ010000293.1, forward strand.
TGAATATTTCTTCGGGACTAGGTAGAGGATAATGATGGTCTTTTAACCAGGCTTTCAAACCCGTCGAAAAATTAGCGCATACTCTCATTTGATTTGACTTAACATATAACACTGGAGCTGCCCATTCCGAAAAATCAATTTTAGACAGGATAGCTACATTTACTAATCTGTCTAATACTTCGTCTATTTGGTTTACTGCTGCGTACGAAACGTTCCTCTTCTTTTTGAATATGGCTGTGCATTATCATTTAACTTGAACTGAGCTTTTATTTTAGTGCATTTCCCTAAACCGCCTGAAAACACCTCTGGTAATTTTTCCTTTAGTTCCAGTTTCATTTCTTTAATTTTGAACGTTGTAGTTTCTATTCTGGGACAGAACATACTCATTAGACAATCCCACATATTGAACTTTTTAATCCAATCTGTACCGAATGAATTTTCAGTATTTTTCATTACATATGATCTCAATTTTTATTTGTTCCATTTAATGCTACCGCGAAAAATGCTTCTCCTAAAGTGTTTATTTTTACACTTGTCACAGAGCGTGCTGTTTTATTCGTTCTCAATAAAGTTGGCTTTTTCAGTCGCCTCCACGTATGCAAATTTATGGTTGTCAGTTCAGATCCACTGTCCAGCTAGAATTTAATTATTTTATTTAATATTTGCACGATTACATATTTGCGCAAACTTCCATCTTCCTTATCGCTTGACTGCGTCTACCCTATTTTATTTTTTGTTCTTCTGGAATTTTTCGCATGCCAGCAACTTGATGTTATATGGTCAGCTTTACCGCAATTCTGACAGATTGTTTTCTTTCTTTGACGGGTAAAACCTCATCCGGTGTAATATTCCGCAAATGTAACACGGACTTAGTGGTGAATTTTCTTGTCTTATAGTATGCTTGTCACGGTATTTTCTTTTCTCTTTCCGGGGAGTGGCGTTTTGATCAGTTCATTTTTTTTTTTTACCTGAGCGTCTCCCGACTCCATGATATTCCTAGAGTCACTTTTTACGGATACGACTTTCTGGCAGTCTTCTGCTAATTTTCGGAGGGTTAAACCCGGCTCATTTTCTAGTTTCGTTAGCACTCCACGTCTAACTTCAGCGTTTCCAGCTGAGACCAAACCTTAAGCAAAAATTAGGCATTTAAAGTCATCAGCAGATAATTCTGCTCATTTGAAATCGTTACAATGTTTATATACCGTAGCGGTAAATGTTAAATAGTCCTGCTGATACGCTTTGAACAAATTTAGGCACTTCTATTTTTTATGAAAAAGTGATGTGTTCCGACCAAATAATACCGACAGTAGCTTCACTGTTTCTGAGAATTCTAGGTCTGTTATCTTTCTGGGAAGGATAAAATCAACAAACCTGCTGTGCTCTGCTGTACCCAACTTTCTTAGTAATAAACGCATTTTCTTGGAACGTGGCCAATTATTACAGTCGACGTTAAATAAATCCTCGTACCGCCTATTAAAAGCTGCAAAGGATTTTCGTCTACAGGTTTCAACAGTTTCCATAGTACTCCAGATAGTATCCTGGGAAAAGCAGTATCGTTCTCAGTTTGTTTGCCAGTTAATGATTTAAGAAGTAACTCGTCAATTTTTATTTTGTCTTTCCTTGGTCCTTTTCAAAACTTGTTCTTGAAATTCCATCTGTTGTTAATGTAGCTCCATAAATAATTGTTGTAGTTGTTGTAACTGCTCGTCGCTTTTTTGTTGTCGATTCAACTGAGTTGTCATTAATTGAATTATCACTTTTTGTTAGTCTTCCATTTTTTTCAAACTCAGCAAGACCAATCTTTCGTAAACATGAGAGGAAAAACACTAACTGTAGTTACAGTTTTTTTTAGTTAGACGTAAGTCAAAGAGAAAGAGATAGGCTGAAAAAAAATCTACTTACAGATTTTTCTGTGACGCCGTTCCGGGCTTGTAGGGAATTTTTTCATTTGACTCTGAATTTTTTCCTTCTCTTTCTTTTATTTTTTGCAGGCTGGTTTAGATGGGGTATATATATTTTTTCATTTCTTGATACTTCACGTTTTTTCGACCGATTATATGTGGGGGGGGGGGGGCTAACACTTGGTACTTCAAATCGATCGTTGATGTTCGCAATTTCCGTATTTCCGACGTTGCTAGTTGATACGTGGCGATTACAGTAAAAAAAAAAAAAAGATTTTATTTTCTTGCATGAATTCTTATATCTTCGTCGTTCGTTGATATATCGACAGTGGTCAAAGAAAAAGGTTTTCCTTCACTGCGTGAATTCTTATATCTTCGTCGCCAGTTGATATGGGCCCGGGATGGGACCATAAAATAATGAGTCAATAAGGTGGTAGGTCTAGAACATATATTACGTCCACAAGAGATACAAACAGATACAAAGAGAAAGAGTAATAATAGCATGGGTACAATAGACCGACAAGGATGAGCTGAGCTGCAGTCGTACTGAAAACCAGTATCTCTGTCGCCCCGGCTTTGTACTCGAGATTAATTAACTATCGGTTGATATAGGCAAAGAAGAGTCCATTATTAAATGGGTAACTCCCCACAACAATTCCCTTAATAATAACAATTGTAGAAACCAGATCTCTTTAGCAAGGTATTTCTGGTACTTATAGGAAACTTCTGAAACCTCTACGGTAAAAGAAAAATAACATTTAAAAAATAGCATATAGGGCTTTAAACGGCCCATGCGCTTTGTGCTTACATGAAAACGTATATACTATCAGAACTATCAAAAATAAAAATTTACTAAACTTTAGAAAAGTAATGACAGTGCTCTGTAGACACTATTTAAGTTTCACTTTAGAAAATTATTAAAATTTAGAAAAATATAAAGAAATATAAACATAAATTTACATGGCAAGAATCGATTAAATAACGAATTAAAAATAACTATATATAAAAAAATACTATGGCTTTATTCAAACACAAATAGTTATTTAAAACGAGTAAAAACGAAATAAATAACTGAAACTGTTACGTAGGTGCGAATAAAAATAAAAACAGATGGTATTAGTCGTATATATAAAAAGAGAAAATAGCACTAAACTTGATACACTTTTATTATGGACACGTTAAGAATAAATATATGACACTGTAATTTGAGAAGCTAACTAGAAGTTATTTATACCATGTATGTGAAAAATCCATCAGAATTGAAAAAAAATTGTTACCCTTAGTCACCAGAACAATGATCGCTTGAAGATGGTGTCATAATTAAAATATGATTCCAAAACATGGAAAATTCTGTGTCACGAAAATGTTGAATTTATTATATTACAATAATATTTAGCTCTAATTTTGTACTGGGCAGAGTAAAATTTTAAAAAATATTAAGGAAGAGAAAATCTTTCATTGTCCTTTCTTCAAGTTATTATATATATATATATATATATATATATATATATATATATATATATATATATCCAGGTAAAGAGAACCAATAGTTTTAGAATTCAGAATTCTGCGGTATTTACTTTTTAAAAACGTGCTCAGTACAACATATGCCATACAGCATAATGTAATTATGATTATTTTACATTTAAAATTAATTTAAATGTAAATTAAACTAATTTTAAATAAAAATTAAATTTAATCATGATTATATATATATATATATATATATATAATTTTCTGAAATTTATGTATAAATGTGTCAAGTGATTTCTAGAAGAATTACTAATAGAGTTCAACTTTGTATTGATCAGGATTGGATCATTTTGAACATGTTAAATACTTTATTAATTATAAGTAATCATCTTGTTTTGATGTGACATTAACTCTTGAATTTTCTTAAACTACAGTAATATATTTTTGTTCAATAAAAGTTAGTAAATAAAAACCTTGTGCTGCACTCTGAATATATATAATATTTATATCTAATATTTACATACATTTTATAACTGATATTATATACATTTACCAATAGATTTCTTCTTTATCTTCCTTTGTGTGCCATGTTTTTCAGGATATAGGAAATTATGACGTGCCACGTCACCCTATCTGTGGTGGTTCTTAGTATTCTTTTACCGCTTACATCACCCAACTCCCGCTCTGCCATCTACATGCCCAGTCCCGTCAAGTTTATTACACGCTGCTTTCCCTTGTCTCTATTTCGCTCTATCTGGCATAAGCGCATCAGATTCTCCAAACCTTCCTTCCTCATTGCACATCCAAGGAACTTAGCTGTCTTTTCCTGGTGCTCATTATCAATTTCATTTTCGTTTCTATCCTTTCTAAAACCTCATCATTGCTCACATGTTCGATCCACGATATCCGTAGTATCCTTCTGTAGATTCACATTTCAGTTGTTTAAATTTTTTCCTTTCTTCTTTGATGAGATTGTTCAGCATCCACTGACATATTGAAGAACAGACATCACATAAAAACACAGTACTCTCTTCTTTGTTTCTACCGTAAAACTATACTTTTGATATATATGTATGTATGTATGTATGTATGTATGTATGTATATATGTATGTATGTGTGACAGAGACAGAAAGAGAGAGAGATAAAAATGGTAAATAAGAGATAAAGATAAATACAGAATGAAGTAAATAAATAATTTCTTTTAATGTGCGGTTTTTATTATAGAGTTTTTGTTCAATTCTTTATATTGCTGAAAAAATTATACTTAGATCAATTCTCAAAATCTGATCAAATGACAGAAAATCAAAATTAGTTTTTAGGACAACATCTTATTCAGACGGTGAATTTTTCCTCCATTAATAGTTCAACCTCTCGGCTTGTTTTCATTTACTATATTTTCAATGGCGTGTTGGCATCGTACATGTTGAATAAATTGAATGCAAATAGGAATGTCTGTATGTCGAAGATAAATAAACATGAAAATAACATTTCTGGATATTTTGGTTATTTTTTATCTTGTGTTATTGTGTATATTATTGTGTCCATATATGGCCTCTTATAGTTTTATGGCTGTGAGTGTTTATTTTGTCTATGGTTATATCTGTTCTCTTGTTTATTCTTGTATACTATTTTTCCTTTAAGTTTTTTTTGTATATGTCTGATTTGGTGTACGTGTTTCTATTTTTGTGACATTTCCGATATCTGTTGCCTCAATATTTAACTGTGTACATCTCTACACTTAACCTAACCTTATTTTCTCACTGTGTCAACCTATTTTTTAATATTCTGAGTTAAATTTTGATTTATCGGTTTTGAAGAAGCAGCTTACAATTTTTACAACTGCCGAAATAAATTCTGGATTTTACATACACAAGACTCAATGCATAAACTTTCCACTTGTTTGTTTGTAAAAAAAACAAAATTAATTTTTGATAATGGCTAAAGCGCTTGAAAGTACCAACGCTTTGGAAAACTCTTACATAGTTTGAGTTCCGAAAAGAAAAAAATATACGAATACATGAAGATTTATATAAAAAACTTAATGATAATATTTTGTCTCTCATTTTTAAGGAAAACTATATATATATATATATATATATATATATATATATATATATTGTCATCCGCAGACAGATCTGTTTTGCTGTATCACAGCTCATCATTACGGTTAGACTCCGATTGCTTTTTAATTTTTTCATTACCTGCTTTTGATAATAAAATTCGAAAGTATTTGAACAAAAATGACAAAATATGAACTTCTGGCAAGTATTGAAAATAATAAAATATAAAATTAAATGATAGACCTTGTCAGTTATTTATAATCAAACTATATCCCTTACACTTTTCCCCCTCCGTGCATTTTCTCACTCCTTCCTCTTTGTTAAGCCCAGACGTCGTGTGAACCTTATATGCATCTAACTATATTTAACCTCTTACCTAAATGTAGGTTTATTTCTCTCTGAGCCGTTATCATTGGCCCACTCCACTTAGCTTTTTCTTTCTCTCCTGTTTTCCTCTTTGCTGTTTTTCTCCTGTGTCCACTTTTTTTTAATTTTCTCTGTGTTCCTTTTAATTTCTGTATCCCGCTCTTTATTTCCTCTATATTTCTCTTTTCTTTTTTTTTTCTCTTGTTTTTCCCTTTTTTCTGTTTCCCCTTTTTTGTTTTCTCTTTCTTCTATCCTCTTTATCTCGTACAAGAATTTTTCAAAAATAAAGGGGAAGTGAGATTTTTGTATTTTCTTTTTCAAAAATAACGATTGATACCATCATTATTAACTACCTGATGAGAGATTGTTCTTTAGATGTCGAAACAAAATGTACTCTTTGTAATAAATTCTAATTTGTACATGTTCTAAACTATAATTTGTAATATATATATATATATATATATATATATATATATATATATTACATATATATATATATATATATATATATATATATATATATATAAGCATGCAGTGTAGATATTGAAGAATCGAAAGGAGTATCTTGTACATACAGTGGTAGGATAACACTCTAAGTGAGCTGTAAATATATATGTATATAAATATATAGAGAGCAAACTTTATTTCATACTAAAACGGAAGTTTAGGTCTATTTCAGGCGAATCATCATCAGCTTCCATCTTTATTGTGCAGAATATTCGTGTAAAATCTTCTGTACAATAAAGACGGAAGCTGATGATGGTTTGCTCGAAATAGACCTACACTTCCGATTCACCATGAAATACCGTATCCGCCTTAATATATATATATATATATATATATATATATATGCAGACTTCATTAAAATGGCAGACTAGGTATTATGGTTAAGTTTTTATGTGATTTTTCATTTGGTTTTATGGTATTCTCCTTTCAGAAAATAGTTATATAAAAATTGTCCAAACGTTTTGATTTTCCTGTTGCTTTCGGTTTGACGTTTAGCCCTTATGGATGGATTTTATCTAACGTGTTGTTTTGTCTAATGTAACTCAATTATCTGTTACATGAAATTTAAAACTGCTAACCTTATCGTCAAAAATAAGAATTTACCTTCAAGATCTAAACTACAGCAAACCAATATCATTTATGATTTTTTGAAGAACTGTGACCATGATCAATCTAAATTCGAAAATAATTACATTGGCCACACCGCCACGCTGTTAACAGGAAGAGTAACTTTGGACCTCTCGGATCAAAGTTCAATTTAATCTCATTTAAACACATGCGGAGACCTACAAACTCTAAACGAAACATACTTGTTAAAAACATAAATATCATATCATCATACACATACAAAAAAGGCTAAAAAAAACCCATTTTTAATTAAAAAAAATGAGCCATCACTTAATAATTTTAACTATAAACACAGCAACAATATCCTTACCATGTTCTACGCACACATACACATATAAACATTACACACATTCAGTCACACATAAGATAAAATCCATCGTCGATAATGGCTGAAAGTATAGCAAGAAACTACTTCTTACAATTTTTATGTAATATATGTTTTGAAAAAGAAAATTATAATATCACATGAAATGATTACATTAAAAAAAATTAAATATAATACCCCATGTTAGTCACATTTAATAAAGCGTGCATAAATGAGATATTGCTGGCCATATATATATATTCAGCGTTTTCTTTCTTTCTAGATTTCTTTTCCCTTATATTCGCACCTTTTCACCCTCCTCATTTTCTTAGAACTTAGCAATTTTTCCCCTGTTAATAACATTTGTTGGATGTCCCGGTCAGAAAGCGAAATCGAATACAACGTATGAGAATGGCCATCAGGCAGATACTACATTCTCATCCTCGGCAGAAAAGCGTGACGATCGTACAAACAATCGGAAAATAAACAAACAAGAAGGACTTAATCCAGTTTTATACATTTCTAATCAAACCTACATAATTATTTTTGCCATTTTTTACGCAGACACTTGAATAATATTCATATTTATCCATTCGTTGCACATTTACGTTTATCAAGATGCAAACGTATTCTCGTTCTTCTGGATACAGTATTGCCGACATTGACAAACAATGATAGATGATTTGTACACTTAAACATATTTGTAGCTGTACATGTATTTTCGTGTTTCAGATTGTGCAGATATAAAATGTGGATCGGCAATGAAGAAAAAATAAAAAATCTAAAGTGAGAAAAAAATAAAAGAAAACCGACGTCTTGTATCGAAATAAAAAATCACAACGGGGAAAATATTCATAAAAAATACAGTCGTCTGCAATCCGATTTTCGTCTAACGGCCATCTTTGTCTGCAAATGTCTGCGCAATCTCAATATCTTAATGTCCCATTATTTTCCTTTTCCGTCTTTCATATTCCATCTTTCCGATTTCGATACAAAGCTAATGTCCTTCACCAACTACTTTTTTCTCGGAAATATTTTATGTTTGTCGTATATGTTTGCTTGCATATATATATATATATATATATATATATATATATATATATATATATTCCTTTCTGTCACATTGTAGAATGAATGAGTATGACCATTAAATAATTTTTTCATGTATCCTTTTACCTCTACGCTTGCATATTTGTTGGTAATTTTACTATCAATATGTATTGCTGGTAATTGTTTTATATACCAAAAGAAATTTCTGGAATTTTACTGTAAAAATGTACTTTTATACTTTCATCGCAATCTTTTTTTGTTTTGGGGTTCACTATTTATATATAATTGGGACATTAACGAGTGTGGATGGACCTGAGAATAACAGCAATAAAAAGGCGGTTCCACGCTCCTTAAAACCTTCAATTTCTCGATCAGAGGCCATGCTGCCGCATGGAATTTAACGTCTTACCCAGGACTATCAAAAATTCGTGACATGTAACTTCGGATAAGTTTTTTGCGACTATACATTTTGTCTTCTAACAATGAATATACTGTTTGATTATAAAAAACAAAAACAAAAAAAATACAGAATATCTACTCAAATACGAGTATCCATTAAAATTATATTAAAACAAATAAATTAAAAATATGTCGGTTAATTCCTATTCCATTTAGTTAAATTCCGTAACATTTCGTAGAATTATCATATATATATATATATATATATATATATATATATATATATATATATATATATATTTGATGTAGCCTGTAAAGATTTTATGAACTGATCGTTTTTCCTTACTACAAGACAATAAATTCAGACAAGAATCTTTCAAACAGACTCTCGTATATAGTCTGTCTGATAACACACTTTCACATTTTATGATCAAAATATATATATATATATATATATATATATATATATATATATATATATATATATATTCCTTTCTGTCACATTGTAGAATGAGTATGACCATTAAATATTTTTTTCATGTATCCTTTTACCTCTACGCTTGCATATTTGTTATTCCTTCATTTCTTATCCCGAAAAGACTAAACGGAAACAACTGCTCTTCGTTATGTCCAGATGAACAAACTTTTTCTTTTCTTTTCTTTAAATTATTTCCTAATCTGTTTACGCATAAATATTTGTGACATCTTTATCATGTGCTTGGGTCTTTCTTTATTTACAACATTTTTTTCCTTCCACGTAGATACGCGGAATGTTTTTCGAAACGAGTATAGTTATAAGTTTGTGTTTATATATATATATATATATATATATATATATATATATATATATATATATATATATAGTTCTATCATACCGCTTTTTTTTACTACAGTGTTTCGTATTTCCTGCAGTTATTTTATAGTTTAAATATTTATTTTATAGTTTAAATATTTGAATTTCATACAAAAAACTTCTAAAAAGCAAATCTGTTTTAGTTTACTTTTAAGGAGAAATAATCGAGTAATGATTAAATTAAAATTATAAAATTTTATTTTTGGTCATTTTTTTTTAAACATATGGCTGAGTTTTATATTCATATTTTCGCTGACGATCCATATTTTGGGTCATAAAAATTCTAGGAATAAATGATTAACCTCACTGTACAAAATTTCCCTACTCTTGTGGTAACATCAACATTTGGATTATAAAAAGTCAAAGTGTGTTATCAGACGGACTATATACGAGAGTCTGTTGAAAGATTCTTGTCTGAATTTATTGTCTTGTAGTAAGGAAAAACGATCAGTTCATAAAATCTTTACAGGCTACATCAAATATATATATATATATATATATATATATATATATATATATTCCTTTCTGTCACATTGTAGAATAAGTATGACCATTAAATAATTTCTTCGTGTATCCTTTTACCTCTACGCTTGCATATTTGTTTTTCTTTCATTTCTTATCCCGAAAAGACTAAACGGAAACAACTGCTCTTCGTTATGTCCACATGAACAAACTTTTTCTTTTCTTTTCTTTAAATTCTTTCTTAATCTGTTTACGCATAAATATTTGTAAAATCTTTATCATTAATTCTATCGAATACGTCCCTTCTATATTTTAGTGTTGTACCCATCACACTCCATGATTACTTTTTACGAGTTTTTATTAAAAAAATAATTATTAATTATGTCAAGCATTTTTGTCTACATATATTATGTACGTTATATTCGGCATTTTAAAACACTAAAAGAAGATGATGTACACTAATTATGAAAACTGTACAAATGTTAATATTTTTGTTAGCAAACGATAATTAAACAAAAATTAATAATTTGTCGCTGCACTTATTGTCTTAAAAATCTGAACGTGGTTTGTTTCGTTCGTTATTTGTTTTCTAAATATTCACCCAATACACGACGCACTAGCCACTAATGTATTGATATATGCGGTCTTGTAGAATCGAGTATTATTTGCTCTATGTCATTTTCCCGTGGAAAATGTTCTGATGAGCTACATCCTCTACTTCCACCAGTAAAAACTTTTAAAGCTAAGACTTGCCATACCATGTCAAGAGAAACGAACGATTCTCATTTCCCCCGTATTCCAACACTAAGCAGTAAGTTCCATCCGGGCCGCTTCTTATGTAGAATAGCTACATTCTTATTCTTCTTTTATGCGCCATGTCCTTTCAGAACGTAGATGATCATGGCTCTCCGCATCTCCCCATCCCTTGCAGCTCTTAGCACCCGTTCTCTTATTACCCTCCAACCCCTGCTCTGTTATCCATGTATTAAATCTCGTCAAATATGTCACACGTTGCTTTTTCCTCTCTATTTCCCTGTATATGTCCTGTGAGTACAAGATTCTCTAAGCTGTCCTTCCGCATTATATGCCCTAAAAATATCAGTTATCTTTCCTCATGCTAAATATCAGCTTCTTTTTTGTTTCCATCCTCTTCAAAATCTCGTGGCTGCTCAAAAGTTGGGTCCATGGTATCCTCAGCATTCTTCTGTAGAACTAAATTTAGGTTATTTCAAGTCTTTCCTTCATCACTGATGAGATTGTCAAGCATTTGCTGCTTTATTGAAGGACAGACATCAGATAGCAATCCAGTACTCTACGTTTTTTCTAGCGATGTTTTCCTTTCTCTTATTACTCTACTCAACTCCTGGAATGCATTTGAGCATGCCAGTTCGCCTTCCGGTCTCAGTGTCTCACTTATCCTCCTCTGTTAGAACAATTCCCATATATTCCTCGGTCTATAATTGGCATTTTGGGTTTTTCTTTTTACTAATGACCATGTATTCAGTTTTCTTATAATTTATAAGCAATCTTTTCTTTCCGTTTTCTTTAGATAAATTTTGTAGGAGATACTGTAATTTCCTTTCCTTGCCTGCTATTAGCACATTATCATCTGCGTATCTTATATTGTTCAGATTTTGACAGCCAATTATGAATCCTGGTAGGACTTCTAGAGCTCTCAGAATTGTCTCGCTGTATAAGCTGAATAGAACTGGTGAGAAGACACATCCTTGTCTTACGCGTTTTTCTATCTTCGTATAGCTGCTGAACTCGTTTCCTGTTTGTACGCAGGCAGTTTGCTGCCAGTACAGGTTCTTGATTACTCTTATGTCTTTCCCAAAAATGCCAAGGTTGTTGAGCATCTCTATCAAATCTTTGTGGCGTACTTTGTTGAATGCCTTTCGTAATCTACGAAACACAGGTACACATACTTTTGCATCTGCATTGCCCTTTCTGATAGCATTCTAAGCATAAACATCATGTAGCTGATTTCCGAAAGCTTATTTCCCCGAACATTACAGTCTTCAACGTATTCATGTCAAGGGTCAAACGTTATCTAATGCTGTGACTGTCTGGTGGTTCCAGATAGTCAAAGCGACGATGAAAACATGCGTACGGGACATTGGAAGCGAAAGTCACACTAAAGCTTGTGACGTCGCACATGATCACGCGAGAGTGAAGGCGAGAAATATTAAGTATGGAAAACCATTGGGATACTAATCGCTTTTTTTTATCTATTATAGGCATTTAAGAATGTTTGTGGAGATTTCCTAGGTTATTTTGTTCAGGTTAGGTTCCAACTGTTTTATGTATTTATATTAAAATTGTTAGTTTTTATTTATTGTTTTCATGCTTACGTATGGTTGTGTTTTCGACGAGGATTTCGCGGAATTGTGTATGGGGCCAGGAATGTTGTTTTAAGTGACTAGGGATGTTAGAATTGTCGTTTCATTTAAGGAGGTACGTAAGTATATATATATTTATGTACCTCCTTATATATATATATATATATATATATATATATATATATATATATATATATATCATATTTTAGAACATGTACATAATGTTTTCTATATATATGTGTCCTTTACAATCATATGGTTGTTTATATAATAATAGATGTGTCAAGTGTCCGTGTTAATACATTTGACACGAGTATTATTACGCACACATACATATTAACAGACAATCGTTCCCATACATACATACACTTTTTTTTAATCGTGTCACCCCAAGCAAGGCATTCCACTGCCACTATAGCGCAGGGGGTTACATAGAGCGATTCGTTATAGGAAATGTCAGAAGGAGGGTGATAGACGACGTAGGATGTACATAGGGAGGGAGTTGGAGAGAGTGGGTGTGAGTTAGTGTGTTAGGTGGAGATTATTGACCCTACATTTAAACTCCTGGAGGTTGTAGCCGTCGGGGAAGCAAGCATGCGGTAGGGAATTCCACAGGCGGGAAGTGCGAGAAAAGAAGCTGTTGGAGTAGAAATTGCGGTTATATTTCATCGGTTTCACTGTAAAAGGGTGGGACCTAGTTGCCAATCTAGTATCTCGTGCAAATTCACATCTAGGGAGCACTAGTGATTTCAGTTCGTCAGAGCAGAAGCCATGAAAGTATTTATAGAAGAGGCACAGGGAAGCCACGTCACGCCGGTGAGAGAGAGAGAGCCTGCAGGCGGTCAGCCAAGTCGGTATCAATCACATTACAGATTCTTCGCCGTATTTTGTCAAGATCCCCGAGGAGAATAGCAGGGGCACCCGACCAGATGTGGCAGTAATACTCAATACACGGGCGGATGGTGGATTTATATAAGTGCAGGAGAGATTCAGATGGAAAGAATTTCCGGGCCCTGCACAGAGAGCCGACTTTCATAGCTGCGGATTTAGCAATGGATTCGACGTAGTCATTCCACTTGAGGTCCGCTGAGAGTGTCAGGCCAAGCAGGCGTAGTGTTTTACTCTCTGGGAGGCAAGCCTGTTCCATGCTAATGGGAGGGAGGTGCGGTTGTCTGTGGTGCTTAATTGACAGCAGCTTCGTTTTAAGCCTCTATTGCTTTAGCACACGTAGCACACATATATATATAAACAAAGAAACATTCCTATATGCATATATACACTTATATTTTAAATGAATGCCAACTGCTTTATTACACGTGACATTGTAATCAAGATCCAGTCAACATCTCAGTAAATTGGTTCTTTGCTTTTATTTTCTAAATCTAAAAACAAAATTTAAGTTCGTGTCTTGTAAACAAATCACTGAAAAATAAATTAATTAATAATTTGAAACATCTTAAATTAAAGACACTTTTTTCAATTGTTCTTCAATCTTTCTATCATCTTGTCGAATATATATATGTGTGTGTGTGTATGAAAAGTGTATGTATATAATTATAAATAACTATATATATATATATATATATATATATATATATATGCAATTTGTTATATATGTATATATATATTATGTGTGTGTGCGCGCGTTAGCTTTCCTGTATTAACAGAGGATGATTGGAGCCATCGCTATAATGACTATGTGCATAAATACATATATGATTATTGAAGATTATTTGTGAAAGTCCGCATCAATAAATGTAAACTGCATCAAACAAAGCCTGTGAAATAAATATACGAGACATTTTCTAAAAGAATTTTAATATTCATATAAATTCAGACACGAATCTTATATGTATTGTAATAGCTGGATGCGTAGATGCATAGAACAATGATATATAAGTAGATGTGAACGGGCTGAAATTTATAGTTCTTTCGTTTCTATCTATCTATCTATCTATCTATCCATCTATATATATATATATATAACAAGCTTCTTCAGAAATTAAAAGACGATTCGTCTATTAAAATAATATCTTTATATATATATATATATATATATATATATATATATATATATATATATATATATTTTAATCATATCACCCCAAGCAAGGCAAAAACGCCACTGATGCACAAGGGGCTACGTAAGAGTGAAAAGATTGAAAAAGAGAAAAACCGGAAACCACATCCTAAACAGGAAAAAAGGGATGAGCCCTTCACCTGTTCAATAGATGTGGTTGGGGTGTGAACCGGGCGATAGTTTAGTCTATCTACTCCAATTGAAAAAAAAATAAAATAAAATAAAGAGGGAAAAGATTGGAAATGAGAAAAACCGGAAACCACATCCTAAACAGGAAAAAAGGGATGAGCCTCTTTACCTGTTCAATAGACGTGGGTGGAGTGTGAACCGGGCGATAGTTTAGTCTATCTACTCCAATTGAAAAAAAATAAAATAAAAAAAAAAGAGTGAAAAAATTGGAAAAGAGAAAAAGCGGAAACCACATCCTAAACAGGAAATAAGGGATGAGCCTCTTCACCTATTCAATAGACGTGAGTGGAGTGTGAACCGGGCGATAGTTTAGTCTATCTACTTCAAATGAAAAAAAATAAAATAAAAAAAAGAGTGAAAAAATTGGAAAAGAGAAAACCGGAAACCACATCCTAAACAGGAAACAAGGGGTGAGCCTCTTCACCTATTCAATAGACGTCGGTGGAGTGTGAACCGGGCAATAGTTTAGTCTATCTACTCCAATTGAAAAAAAAATAAAATAAAAAAAATGAGTCAAAAGATTGGAAATGAGAAAAACCGGAAACCACATCCTAAACCGGAAACAAGGGATGAGCCTCTTCCCCTGTTCAATAGACGTGAAAATAATATATATTTTTTTTTACTAAGTTTCAACTTAGTAAAAGTCGAAACGGCCTTTAAACCAACAATTTAGTAGAATTTAGTCCCAAAATTAAATGAATAAAAACAATATGGTAGAATGAATTACCAGAAAATTTAATCTTACCACGTGCGGACCACTGAAAGTTGAGAAAATTTCTAAAAACATACCAAATTTGCTCTGATTTTCCAGTTTATGTCGGCTACCAGTAAATAAGCAGTGTGTTAGAGAGAGATAGAGATAGATAGAGAGAAGCAAGTGTCCAGTAATCAGAGTGTGGGGAGAGAATGGCTGAATTCAAAGAGTAACGGACTTCAAATATATATATATATATATATATATATATATTTCATTGGAATGTGACACTAGCTGTATAACGGAAAACTTTAGATATCGAAACGGCCTTTAAACCAACAATTTAGTAGAATTTAGTCACAAAATTAAATGAATAAAAACTAATATGGTAGAATAAATTAGCAGAAAATTCAATCTTACCATGTGCGGACCACTGATGAATTATGTTTTAATAATCCGACAGATTTTTATGAATTTGAAGTTTCTTTTTTTCTTTTTTTGGTTACTCATATTTGTGTAAACGCCCAATTTATTTATTAAAGCCGTAATTCAAGCAGGGGATGAAAATACAGAAATATACTGATTAACAAATAAACAGAATTTCTGTTCAAATATAAGTATACATTAAAAATGTCGTTTTAAAGTAATAATATGTGTGCATGTGTACGCATGTATATGTGTGTATGTTCGAGTGTATATATGTGTTTGTTCGCCTGTATATATGTGTGTGTGTGTTTGCGTGTATATGTGTGTGTTCGCGTGTATATGTGTAAGTGTGTTCGCTTGTGTATATGTGTGTGTGTTTGCGTGTATATGTGTGTGTGTTTGCGTGTATATGTGTGTGTGTTAGCTTTTATATGTGTGTGTGTTTGCGTGTATATGTGCGTGTGTTAGCTTTTATATGTGTGTGTGTTTGCGTGTATATGTGCGTGTGTTAGCTTTTATATGTGTGTGTGTTTGCGTGTATATGTGCGTGTGTTCGCGTGTATATGTCTGTGTACGCGTGTATATGTGTGTGTTCGCGGAAACCATGAGTTATCATCTACGATGTTATTTATCCACTGCTTTATCCACTACTTGAAGTATAAATTTTTCCCATGTCCGTGGAAGGTGTTAAGTAAATGCTTTGTTTTCAATATACATCCATTAGCTTCTTCAAGAGCATTACTAATATTTTTGAAGTTGTAATTCATCACCATTTAGAATGGTAAGTGTTCAGACAAACTACATTAGTTAATTCCACTAATTCTAATCTTCACGGATAAGAACCGCTCTGCTACACACATTTTTATAAAGCCCCCTAATTCTCTTTGTATTTCTTTTGTGAGATGTGGAACTCACGCCCAAGAGCATGCATCCACGATGTTAAAGTCTTCAGTTCACAATTATCCTCCCTACCTATCGCCCCAAAACATTGCTTCTTATTCTGTATATCTTTAACCCCAGGTATTTTGGGGACTTGTCCAGTGTGAATATCCTTAATATATATATATATATATATATATATATATATATATATAGTTCGTTTTTGCTCATAATTAAATTAGACCAGTACATTAAGAAGTGTTCAATAGAATCATATTGTAGAACTTTAGAATATGTTTCTCATTTGGAAAAGAGATATTAATGAGTATTTAACTCACAACACTTTGGGTCAAGTCACTTGAAATTAACCAACATCTATATCTACTGGGCAATGTCTATTTAAGAAGAACAACAACTGAAATTCTGGGACTTATAACCTAAAGTTCAGTAACGATTTTCTTTGACAGAGTTCATATTGCAATTGTTAATGTTAATGGTTTTCTCTAGTATTTTGATGTTAATGGTTTTCTCTAGTATTTTTTACAAGACCTAATATTGCAATTTTTGACACTGATGATTTTCTCTGGTACTCCGTATTACTGTTTCTCATACTGTATTCATTTATATGATTGACCGGCTTAGGAGATTTTTGTATCCTAGCATCTCTGTTGATTCCTTATATTTACGCAGTTTCCAGTGTCGTTCTTTATCTATTATTTTAACTTCATGCTATAAGGGATGGTGATCACCTTTCTTATTCCATACATGGTCAGCTAAGCCTGAATTTTCTATCTCCCCTTGTGTTACGATCTTTCGATGTTCTTGTAACCTTACCTTAAGGAGGCAGCCTGTTTCCTCTTTATATATCATTTCACAGATACATGGAATGGCGTACACACAGTCCTTAGTCATGTTCTTCTCTTTAGGGGGTCTTACTCGTGAGAGGGACTTGCGAAGTGTAGAATCACCTCTGAAGATCGTCCTGATATTGCATGAATCACTCGCATTTTTATCCGATAACCCCTTCACATAGTTTAATTGACCAAAGCTTTTTTTCTGTGATTTGTTATCGAATTTCCTAGCACCTGAAGAATGTTGGAGCGTACAACAGCCGAAACGTTGTACAGAAGGAAACAATATTCCGAATAATGTAATATAGTGGAAATCATTATTTGTCAAATACATAGGAGAATTCAACAATAATTTTCTTAATACGCATATATATATATATATAACGACATTTTGGTCGTGAATAATTTTTTTAGTGCCTGTCTATATGTCCCAGTTAATGAATTTTAATGTTATTTGTGAGGGTGGTTGCTAATATGGCATATACGAAATCATTTTTATATTCGGTATGATTGAAAGTTCTGGTTCTTCGTTAACAGTGAGATCGTTTCATTTTTTTTTTCGGTCCTAAACTTAAATCTTCCGTTTCTGTCGTAAAGATTTTGAATTTGGCGTTGCTTAGGACTAGCAACTCTTTCCATCGGCTCTTGGAGTATATATTTCATAAGTTATTATCATTTCCTGACTCTTCTAACCGTATATTGCCTGATGAAGTACGAGAGAATGTACCGAAACTCAACAGCTATTATGTAACCAAAATATCTTTTATTATGAATTTCAATAATAAAAATATTACTATATATATATATATATATATATGTATATATATATATATAAAGAGACAGACAGACAGACACAGACAGACAGACAGACAGACAGAAAAACAGACAGACAGGGAGTTGACCTAAACATACGAGATTCCATTAGGCTGACAAAATATAAATAATTCATTATAGAGAGAGATATCCTTCTCTCTATACATAATTTTCATCTCCTCGTTTTCCACTCCAGGAGAGCTTGCCAATTCATGTTTCACAATCATTAGCGGGAACATTTTTGATTGTCCAACACCCACAGACTCTACCTGTTGTTTATACAGCTACTATGCTGAGTTGATATTTTGTTTTGAACCGTTGTTATGTCATAACCTGGCAGGACCAGCAGTATGCTTAAATTTTCATTGCTATGACAACCATCCACGGCTTACAAACAGTTCCGTGTGCACACTTTCTTACATGGTTTGGAGTCAATTCGTGCCATTTTATTCAGGCTGTTTCCTAAATGTACCACAAGTAGAGTTTGTTTTGTCCAGCCAAATAAGATCTAGATGTCACCTTCCTGACAAACAGAAAAATCCTAACTCTGTCGGTTTGACAAGAAAGAGAGATTTTCGAACCCGGAATTCATATTCGAAAGCGAATGTTTTAGCCACTCACCTACCCACTCATACCTACATCCCCACATACATATGAATGTATATACGTGTAAACATTACGTTTAGATATGTAGTAAAGCTGATAATCACAATAATTTAAAATATTCAAGACATATATATATATATATATATATATATATATATATATATATATATATATACTCAAATATAGATTCTTGGAGAAATATATATATTTGCAGTGAAATCACTATGGCCTACAGTCAACCAGAACCACTGATCACATATGAAACAGTGATATTCGACAGGAGATAATACCATCATCTGTAAATCGTTCGCGTATCAAGTGAAATATTGTGTGTATCGCCGCCAGCGCCGGAGAAAAACAATATGATTTGATCGGCGCATCGTGATGACTTTTGGAGTGAAAGTGCACAGCCATTCAAGTCACCTTTCAAAACACCCTCTGCGGCCTGTATTGATCTTGGGAGTCGATCGCTCAATAATGATAGTGTTTCGCAAACGTTATGGTCAGAGATAAAATAAAGAAAAAAAAAACGACACAAAATTATATATATATATATATATATATGAGATAAGCTCATATATTTTTATATGTAAAGAACATTATCGAGGAAATTGTAAGACAAAACGGTAAAAAAGTTTACTTGTGACGCGTTTTATCTGTTAGGACTGTATCGGACTGTAGTCATAACTACGTCAACAAACCCAATCCGATGAAAAGTGCTAACCTTTTTGCTTACAACGCGCACACACACACACACACACACACACACACACACACACACACACGCACATGTATATATATATCACCAGAAGTGCATAGTTGTTATTTGTTATTAGTGATTTTTTTACTATATCCAGAAAGGACAAATCCGGATGATAGCGTTTGCAATATTATTTTGGTAATCTTGAATAGTTCTTTCCTTATTTTAAACTTCCGGTTTTGAGTTCTGGAAGTTCCTGTTTTGGGTTCAAAAGAAGGCGATGTATGATCAGTTAATATAAAACACCTGAAGATACCGCAAGAATGCAGCCAAGGTAGCGCAAACGGCTGATCCTCAGAATTAGAATATATTTTGTGTGTGTGTGTGTTTATGTGCACGCGCGTGTCTCTGTGTGTGTGTGTGTGTGTGTGTGTGTGTGTGTGTGTGTGCGCGTGTGTGTGTGCGTGTTACACATAAATAAATCAAATTTTCTTATTTCGGATGGCCATTTTGGCAGCTATTTTTAAACACCGATCTCGACAGCGAAACGAAAACTAAATTGTTTAATGCCGATGTAATTTCCGCTTTCAGAGGCCAATGCAATGATGATAGCAACGAAGCACAAAACACAAAAATACGGATAATGCCTGTGGAAACACCCGAAATTATGCATAAATTCAATAATTTAGGCATGTTCCGGATAGGTGTTGTTGTGCTCTGGAGATCGGCTCGGAACGGGAAATCGGAGAGCCAAGTTCGAATTTTAGTTAAATTCATTGCATTCACTTACGCGCAAATGCCATTGAGTAAGGTATTAATACGTCTCTTCTGCCAGGAGTGACTTGGTTTTATAAGCTTGGTTGCCAACTATTCTAGCGCAGAAAATAATGACAACCTAATACTCGAGAATCCCTCTCGAGTTGAATTTATCAGAATTCAAAAATTGTGACAAATTAACAGAAGCTTTCAGCTATTTTTAATCTGTTTAAATGTTCTTTCAGCAGAGCAATAAGACACCTTTCGCGTTTCAATGCTTAATTTATATTTAAAATCAGTGGAAATTCTTAATTTGTCATTTTTCACGGCGTAAATGCAGAGTATTGAGATACAAAATAATTCGTTGGTAAAAAAAGTGTTTAAGTTTTATGCGATGTCTGTCTTCCTATATAGCAGTGAATGCTAGAAAACCTCGTAAAAACATGAAGGAAACACTTGAAACAACAGAAATGTGGTTCTACAGAAGGATGATGTGGATAGCATGGACCGTAAGCGTGAGCAACGACGAGGTTTTGGAGAGGATGGAAACGAAAAGGAAACTTATACTTAACATCAGAAAGAGACAGCTGAAGTTTCTGGGACATGTAATGAGGAATGAAGTCTTGGAGAATTTGATACTCATAAGACGGTTGGAGAGAAAAAGAGACAGAAGAGAGCAATGCATGATATATTTGATGGATTTGAGTAAGAAGACGGCAAAACAGAATTTGTGAGAAATACCAAATGAAAAGATGTTAAGAGTTCAAATGGATAGTGGGATGTGGAGGGCTATGATCGTCTGCGTCCTGAATGAAAAAAGAAGAACATAAAAAAATAACAACGTGAGTTAACTATTCAGCCAGCTAAGTAAGTTTTTCGATTATTGCATACGGGGTCCAACGTTTGCCTTTTCTAGTAGTTGTATCAGCATGATTTTATGGTTCTAAGTCGTTTATCAATTTAATATTAACCGGACTGGGTTGGGCTGATTTATCGTGAAGTTTGCTTGAATTTATCATCTCTTGATATTATTGGTCCTTTCAACACTGCACTAATCGTAGACCATGAGTATCTTTGCGACTTAACACGTTGTCGGTATACCCACTACGAAATGCGTAACGAAACAATCCTTTCTCAATCGGTCCAGTTTTTGTGAACTTGTTTTAGACTATAGAAGAATTACACTGTCATCTCTATAGAGTTTAATGGTGTGGATGACAAAAAAACAAAAAACAAAAATTAAGTGCCCCACTAACAAAATTCCAATCTCTTCTGAGTCATATACTCTCGTAGCATGGTCCTGGGTTGGACAGTAAACTGCATCTGGCAACAAGACCTCTGATTGGAAGGTTGTGAGGAGCATAGCACTACCTCTTAATTGATGTTGTTCCCAAGTCCACTCTGACCCGGATTGGCAGCACCTGTGTGGGTCTAGCTATGGGCAAATAGTTAATCCCCAAACAGTGGTCAAAACACTATGAATGTATAAAAATACACTTTTTTAGAAATATACATATAAAAATAGATTTTTTTAGAAAATATACACAATTGAAGGAAAACAATTACCAACAATACATTTTTGAAGGAAAAAATTATTCTTAGCAAAACATTTTAATATAGAACTAGAAGACATTTTCACTTTTTCTAAAATAAAAAAGAATAAAAACAATTTTTTATTAAAGTCTGACTAAATCAACCTTCTCACTATAACCGAACATTAAAAAAATACTTTAAAACCCCACCTTTTTGGCATTAAATAACCCACAAAGGTTGATATGCCGTTAAACAAAATTCAAACCCAAATTCTCGTAGCAATATTAAATTCTGGGTTACTTCTTTTGGGTCACACATAAACATTATGGAATTTTATAGATTTTTTGCCAACTTTATGGTATTTATTGTGCGGCCGCTAATAGCACAATTATCTTTAGCTAAATCTTTAACAAACATTAGTAGATTCTCAGTGATATGAGGGTAACAAGTATCGAATTAACTGAACGTGCATTCAATCTTTATTTTTATTTTAGTAATAAAAAAAATTATGGCTTCTTTTCTTTTATGCCACTGGTTAATTCCTAGAGCATTGTTCGTGTAGGTGCGTTCAGGGATGATTTTGCTTGATTTAGAGATATTATTTTTCGTCGGGTTGAGTAATCAGTATTAAGGGTTGTTTAGAAAATTTGCTTTGAGGTCTTTAACTGTGATGAATGATTTTGTTTGGAAAATTTGTAGCGCCTATCATCAATTTTTAGTTAAAACAAAACGGAATGGCGAAGAATATCTGCAAGTTATAATATCTTTTTTTTTAAACACTCAAAAGTCTACAAAAGAACAGCATTGATCAAACATAACAAATATGGGGAATTATTGCAGTGTCGAATTTCTCCATATTTTAATTGTTTAATAAATACTACTTTGCACAAACATATACGTTTTCAGAAACCATCGAAAAGAGGTGTCATATTTTTGAATTAAACAATAATCAATCATTTTTATTAGGTAATTGGTATTAAAATTTTGCCATATGCTGCCGTTGTCACTTTTTTTTTTCAATTGGAGTAGATAGACCTATCTATCGCCCAGTTCACACTCCACCCACGTCTATTGAACAGGTTAAGAGGCTCATCCCTTGTTCCCTGTTTAGAATGTGGTTTCTGGCTTTCTCTTTTCCAATATTTTCACTATTACGTAGCCCTCTGCACATCAGTGGCGTTACCGCCTTGCTCGGGGTGATACGATTAAAAAAAAAATTAGAAGACAGAAAAAACTCCATCATTTTCTTGGTCGGCAAAATGTTAATATACGCGTGGTTTTGCCTTTTTGTTCAAAGAGCTTTCGAGCTGCAACCGGGACTTACTTTCCGGCGACGGCTCGAAAACCGTCTGGATGTATTTCCGAACCTCTCACTTTCTCTCTTGTATGCATTCTATTTCTCTTCTTCTTCCTCATGCAACGGACAAAGAGCTAAGCTTGACTAGATATTCAAAAAGCAGACGGCAATTTTCCCACCCTCTCTTTCACCAATACCTTTTCTGCCAGCAACAGAAAAAAAAAGAGGAACAAATGCAACATACAGAAGCCTGCTACATTCGTGTGCGCATACAGAATCATATCTTTACAAGATTATTCATAAAAAACAAATTTTCCCATGAAGTTTAAACACCGAATTATTATTTTTATAAATTACATAATTGTGATGAATATTAAATGAGCTTTTATCATAAAAATGAGATTTTTTTTCCCTTTTTAAATTCTCTGCAACCATCCGATTTATTAATTCCGGGGAGTTTGGTTAAGTTTGACACAAGGATATTTACGTTGGTTTGACAAAACTTTCCTACAGTAGGAAATAGAATAAGACCCTAAACATATTTTCCAATGTCCGCAGGGACATCGGGTGAAATAAAAGACTCTTAAAAGTTGGTTGGTTTTATGGCATATCAACCTCGGCGGGTCATTTATTGCCAACTTAATTTTTATTTTCATTTATTACTGGTAATACATTTTTTTCTTTCAACAATTTATTGTCTTTATATAAGTTTTGTGTCTAGTAATACTTTTTTCTTTTCGAGTATCAAGATTCATTGGGAATTGTTTTTAAGGGCAGGGTCTCCAAGTCCTACCCTGTTATTTAAGCCATAACTGGAGGGAAGGGATACCTTTCCCAAGGATACCAGTGCTTAAATGAATGCAAGGGTATTCAACTGGAATTTGAACTCGGCTCACCGATTTTCTTTCCGAGCCGATATCCACAATGCACATCCGTCACTATAAGCTTACAGCACCTGGTATTCCCAAGCGGTCACCCATCTAAGTACTGACCAGGCTCTCCACTGCACCACAACGCACATCCGTCACTATAAGCTTACAGCACCTGGTATTCCCAAGCGGTCACCCATCTAAGTACTGACCAGGCTCAACGTTGCTTAACTTCGGTGATCGAGCGAGAACCGGTGTATTAAACGTGACATGGGCGTAAGCCACTCTCAAAAGTAGAAATAGTTAAGAATAAACTAAATATAAAAAAGAATCCTATAACCCATCACTTAAAGAATAATGGGGTGAGAGTGGTCATAAATAATAGGACAAAGTATAAGTTAAACTAAAATCTATAATGAAATGGATACGAAATAATCTTTCAGAAAATAAAATTAAAGAATCTAACTGAGACATAAACAACTGCTGTTCTTCAGATCATGTCAAACGACATTAGGGCAAAATTCCTTTGAAAACAACAGGAGTGTAATCACCGAAATAAAAACAAATACAAATAATGATCTCAAAATTTTGGCCAAATGTAACATTTTTCATTGACGAGATAAATATGGATTTCGGATTGCTAAATGTTCATTGGTAACATACTCAAGAGATCTAGATTTTTTCACAATGATTAGGAAACAGAAAATGATGAAGCCTGTGCGTATCTAGGAATAAGCGGAGATGGAAAGAAACAGAATATCAGCCATAAACAACCTCAGTGTCTCCGTAGTGCCTTCTGTAGTTCTCAGTTACTTTTGAAAGCCGATTATTGTGGCTTTTTATGGCGGTCCTAGTTGAACTAATCTTTTACATCCTTCGGATCTGAGCACATACAGATGATCAACATCAGCTTTGTAATGATACATGCGAGGGCAAGGGAGAAGCTTTCTCGTTTTGACGTCCATTCGCTTACTCTCAACTCTAATGGAATTTAGAATGTTGCAACTGTATTGTTCTACAATTGCAACATTCTAAATTCCATTAGAGTTGAGTAAGCGAATGGACGTCAAAACGAGAAAGCTTCTCCCTTGCCCTCGCATGTATCATTACAAAGCTGATGTTGATCATCTGTATGTGCTCAGATCCGAAGGATGTAAAAGATTAGTTCAACTAGAACCGCCATAAAAAGCCACAATAATCGGCTTTCAAAAGTAACTGAGAACTACAGAAGGCTGGATGAAGAGATGCGTCAAAGAATATAAAAGAAGTTATCAAGTTTATTCAATAATAAAGAAGGCAATAAGTTTAACATAGAGTTTCAAGAGGATGAACTAAAACATCGCGCAGCTAATATTCAGCAGAAGCCTTAAAAAGGAAACAAAATGCAATCGTTTAAATACGATAAACCTCTTTATGGTCAATATTCTGCCTATGCCAAACAAGCTGATGTAAACAAAACTTACACCCATCAGTGGCTACGTAGTTCAGGTGTAAAAGCTGAAGCCGAAGGTTTTATTCTTGCTGCACATTACCAATGCTGTGCAAATGAGAATTTACCGAGCACTCACACTGACGAAATGTGTTAGACCAATATAAAGATTCCCTGATAAATATAAAGAATTGAGCATCTTTTATTAGGCTGTTCTACTTTGGTATCTCTGAATATAGAACTCAGCATGACAGAGCCCGCCAATATTTGATTTAGAAAATCAAATATTTAGAATTATTAGATTTAGAAAATCTGCAATGTTTACAGCTTTATCAACAGTGTAAAAGTTTGCAGCTGAACTGAATAGGGGAAGGAAGTGTCGTGAAGTCGAACATCCTGAAACTACCACTACCAGGAAAATAAATTGATCGTATTCACCACAATTTCATATATGACAGGAGCCTGACTACAAGTTAAATAGCCAATGCTGTTAGCATATTCTGTGGGAGAGCTAAGAATATTATGCACAATGAACCTAGTATGAGGAATTTTTCTGCTCAACTATTGTCACGTCTTCTGTTTTCTGATCGAAAGCGTAGCAGACTGATCCTAATACGGAAAAATCCGGCATCTTTGAAACAGATCCAGCTGGTTTGCTTGAACGCTTCTTCAACACGAATGAGTGAGGTGTTCATCATTTTGAGCCAGTGAAAATTATTGAAGTAGAAACAGGTTTTCCTCACCAATGTCGTTTCCTCTGCAAGGAAGGTAATGGGAATGCAAAAAGCATTGATTTTTTTATTGATTATCTTTAAAAAGGACCACATCATAAATGAAAAATACTAGTCCAACTAGCTAAGGCAATTAAAACCAAGGGTTCTGGACATCACGGTAAACTGCATCCAGTAGCAAGGCCTCTGATTGTGAGGTTGTGAAGAGCATGGAACCAACTCTTAATTGCTGTTGTTCTAAGTCCACCTTGACCTGGAATTGTAGCATCTAATAGACTCCCGGCTAGGGGCAAATAGTTAACGCCCAAACTGGGTCAAAGCACTATAAAAGTATAAAAATACAATCTTATAAAATATATGCATAAAAATATACTTTTATAGAAAAATATACATTTTGAAGGAAAAATATTGCCAATAGTACATTTCTGAAAAAAGTTATTACCATAAGACATTTTTGAAGGAAAAAAATATTTTAAAATACAAAACTAGAAGACATTTTCAGTTTTCTAAAAGAATGATTAAAAACAAAAAAGTTCATTAACATCTGACTAAATCAACCTTCTCGTTATAACTGAACATTAAAAAGAAAGAAAATGCCTTAAAATCCCACCTTACATAACCTGTGGGTTATGTAATGACAAACATTACATAACCCACAGAAGTTGATATGCCCTTAAACCAAACTAAAATAAAAAAAATAAAAAATAAGGATAACTGACGAAAGGGATCATGTTTCCTCAGTTCAGTGTTTCAATCCTCAAGTTTTTGGTTTTAACGGCTGCTGTGCGTGACTGTGATTTTGAACTATTCTACAGATTTGACCAAATCTGACTATCATCTGTTCACCAAAATTTAAAACAAAAACACTTTACTGGGAATCAGTATCGCAATGATAACGTTTTATCCGCTGTTGATGACTTTTTTAGCAAGAGGATTGGTTGGTTGGTTGGTTGGTTGGTTGGTTGGTTGGTTGGTTGGTTGGTTGGTTGGTTTATTTACTTGCATATCAACCTCAGTGAGTCATTTAATATCAAAAGAAGGAAAGCAGATTCTCAGATAGGGTCAAAGCAATGCAAAAACTACGGAAGACGGACTATATTGAAAAATAAAACTCATTTGGTCACATTCCATGAGAGTATGAACTTTTCAGCTGACCCCCAAATAATGTCAATCTTCAACCCGAAACAAAATAACAGACAATATGGCACTCACTAGTAAATTAAATTCAAATAAAATTAATTATTACTTTTAAACGAATCAATTATAAATTAAATAATAAATAAATTTAAGTATATAATTTCAATTAATACAAATAAAAATAAATTACAATTAAACTTAAATATTGAATTAAAACTTTCAAAAAATATTTATAAATAGTTAAACATCAATTTCGTTTTTAATCAAAAATGGAATTGATAAGTTTTAATTAATTAAAATAAGGAGCATGGTAACTTGCCCAGAAAAGGTTGGAAACCTTTATATAAAGGATTTTAGATATACTTAAAAATATATTTATATGGAGAGTCACCTATTCGACATATTGTATGGCTGTGCCAAACTTTATATGAATAAAAATTCAAAAAGGGTCTTTATTTCAAGGTGCAGTCGGAAAGGTAAACAAATAAAATAGATAGTATACTATAATATGGCACACTTAGAAAAGGTAGACGGGAATAGAAACTTAACACCTCACTCACTAATTCCCGGTTGTGACATATACATGGCGCCATTAATAAAAGATTTAAATGATTTTTATGAAGTAATAATCTTCAAATTGCACGAGACAAAATCTAGGTTCACTTGGATGATTAGTTTTTAAAAAATACAGTTATTTAATTAAATCTACTGTCGTAGATTTTCAAAGCAATGGAAAAATCTGAATTTTCTTTGTTGATAAAGCATGGCTTTCTGATGAGTAAATACTCTTTTCAAGCAAAGCAAAGCATGATAACTGTTATTTGGACTCTGCTCCGTCGGAAACAGCACTTAAAATATGCACATACTCGTTTTGGCCCATCGTACATTGAAGTTGCTTGAAATATCATAGGATTTGAACATATCAAAATGCAGTGTATTCATCCTTTTGCATGAACATTTGTCAATGGGAAATCTGTGTTCAAAGTGGGTGCCGCGTTTGATCAAAAACAACATCGCAACAAGAGTTTTCGTGTAAATATGTGCCAATGGATGAAACAGAGATCCACCACTTTACGTCCAGAGTCAAATCGGCAGTCAGCTGGAGCAGAAGGTGAAAGCTATCCGAAGCGACTAAAGACGCAAACATCTGCAGGCAAGGTTTTGGCCTCCGTATTTTGGGATGCGCAAGGTATTTTGTTCATCGATTACCTTGAGAAAAGAAGAATTATAAATAGCAAATATTATATAGCATTATTGGTGCATTTGAAGGAAGAAATCGCCAAAAATCGGCCAGAAATAGAGTAGAAAAAAGTGATCTTTCACCAAGACAGCACACCGTGTCACAAGTCAATCACAAAGATGGTTAAACTACATGAATTGAACTTCGAATTACTTCCGCATCCATCCTGTTCTCCAGACATGACCCCCAATGACTACTGACTTTTTGCATACTTCAAAGGAATGCTAAAGGGATAGAGATTTGCCTTCAATGAAGAAGTGATATCGGAAACTGGGGCGTATTTTGAGACCAAAGACAAATTGTTCTACAAAAAATGCATCGATTTATTATTAAATAGTTGGAATAAATGTATCACCGTAGAAGGAAACTATGTTGATGAATCGAATTTTGTTTGAAAGGTTTTTGTTTTATTAGTTATGTCAGGTATTTATTGAGTGGTTTGTTAAATAAAGTTTTTATTCCCTAAATAACCCCAGGTTAGACACATTTGTGTCAGAAAAAACTTAAAATCGATTAATGGTTTATTCCTGTCGGGTAATTCTGAAGTTTAGAGTTCTCGTGTTTGCAACATAAATTCCTATTGAACCCATCCCCTACAATCTTTTCGACCTATAAAATCTGTTTATAACATTGCAACAATTACGTATTCGATATATTTTATAATTAGGTGTCCCTAGTATCTCAATAAACCCGACCTCCTATGAAGAAACCCTCAAGAAGAGCTTTATTTAATGTTTGCGGCAAAAATATGCATACCTAATTTAGATCGTATAAGATAGGTACAAAAAACATTTACTAAAAACAACAACAACAACAAACCAGAAAACGCATTTTAAACAATTTGATTACATTCTTTGAATTTAAATCTCAGTTCTTTTAAAAAGATAATGACATAAATCTAATCCGACTGAAAAGTAAAATTATTTTCCGTATATAAATAACGTTTTAGTTATTTCAAAATATTCGTGTAGAAAATGTAAATAATATTTTCATTAGTGATGTAATTTCGAAATCAGTTAGTAAACTTAAGACGCATTTCACAGAAATTGTGAACGTAATATTTACCTTTTGCTTAAAACACTATGAAAATAACGTTTTATTTTCATACGGTAGCTTGTGGGGTGAAAGTTTGAAATAGAAATTCTGTAAATCTACTCCATGTATAAAAACAAGCAGGCAATAAAGTAAAAATTAAATGTAAACTAATACAGAAGACGCCTAATGCACTAATCAAGTACTTGTTTGTAATGATTAAAAATACATTTTATCTGACCAATATTTTGAGGATATAATCATCTTATTAGATGTTCTTTTATCAAACTTAGTGTTGTGGAGTAGTTTTCGCACTGAAAGTTATAATCGTGCTATGTCAGTTACTAATCAGCTTAACGCACCCTAAATGTTAGAACTTGGTAATCTTCCATTGAAAGCTGACTCCTTAGTAATCGGCTAACTGCCGACTAATATCAACTGCCTAATATTTCTACTGAACTCTAAAGAACTCTTATGAACTTCCCAAGAACTTCCTGTTAACTCTTATTAATATAGGAGGTAGAGTCAGTTATCTGAGGAATAGGTGTGTTTCACTATAGCACTTAGTATAACGAAAAAATTGAACCCATACAAAAAATGGTGTAATTGTAATTGCATTAGGTTCATTCAGTCAGTTATGTGTCATACGTGATACTCAGTTTGGTGATCAATGCTTCGAAAGAGACATGACTGACTAGGCAGAAAATTTTCCTGCAGTAGGTTGCCAACACAATAACCTAGAACCTGATCTTTCCTGTTATTTAATAGGATAGATTGGGATCTATTTATATAAATTATATATCCCCCTGTTAACTATTAATTGTTTATTATTTCCCAATGGTATTTGAGCGTAAGTGAATGCAAGGAATTCGAACGGGCCTCTCCGATTTCCCGTTCCGAGCCGATATCCACTAAACCACAACTCACTTCGCCACGTCAGAATAATAATATTAGTTCTACTCTTTCAGCTTCTTCTCTCGCACTTCCCGCCTGTGGAACTCGCTCCCGTATTTTTGCTTTCCTGACGGCTACAACCTCCAGAAATTTAAATGCAAAGTCAATACTCATCTACTAACCACTGGACTCTAGATCTCTCCCCACCCCCGTATGACCTTCCCTTTCTCTCCACCTATGTATCTGTCATCGCACCTGCTTTCTCAGCTTTCTATTGTTCCTTTCTAACTAGTCTGTACTCCTCACTCTTTTCTAATTAATCTTTTTGCATTTATGTATCCCCCTGCGCATCAGTGGCGTTCCCGCCTTGCTCGGGGTGAAATGATTAAAAAAAAAAAGAAAAAAATTAAATGAAAACGAATATCCAATGAATTTTTTAAAAATTGCAGTAAAGTGTTTTTTATGCTAATTATCGAGAATAGTTTATTTATGTCTACTACTTCAAGAGTTTAAAGATCTGCACTGTTTGCAATAGAAATACATGGTAAATCGATCACATTATCACCAACTTCCTGAATGGAAAAAGAATATAAAAGAGTAAGAAAAGTAGTATTATTTATATATTCGTTGTCTCAGTATTCATCATTGCCAGCCCCAATCTGAACAATATAGGATACACAGATGATACACCCCTGATAAGAGACACGAAAAAACCACAATACCTCCTACAGAACGTAACTGAAGAAAAAGAAACGAAAGGACTACAAAGAAACTACAAGAAAACTGAATGCATAGTGATCAGTAAAAAGAGGAGCCCCAAATGCCACCTACAAGCTGGGGATACTAAAATCCAGCAGGTACAGAAATTTAACTACCCGGGAAATGTTCTAAAAGAAGATGAAAAGTGTGGCACTGAGATCCGAAAGCAAACTAGCAAAGCCAAGGATGCATTCCAGATGCAGACTAGAGTACTAGTAGACAGAAAAGTTTTGCTACAAACAAAGAGATTACTGGTAATGAGGAAGGAAGGCTTGGAAAACCTGATACTCAGGTCAGATAGTGGGAAAGAGAGACAGAGAAAAGCAACACGTAACATACTTTGATCAAATGGATGGCAGAGCGGGGTTTGGATGAGTAACAGAAGAAATGGTACTAAGTGCCGCTGGTGATAGGGAGATGCGAAAAGCCATGATCGCCTACGTCCTATTTCAAGTTGTGTAGCATACAGATATATATTTCACTTTATTGAATTTTAACTTTTTTCGCACCTAGTTCTAGTAAACATTAAAAAAACTCTAATCTAGATATTTAAGAGATTCTACTAGAATGTTATTAAAGTGGCCATTGCAGTGGGATTAGTAGTTTTAGTAAGACAGATTGAGAGATTGCTAAATGCATATATAAGCGAGGCAGGCGAACACTTGAAATATAGTGAACTGCATAAAGAGTAAGAAGGGAAGTATTATGAACGATATTTTACAAAAGCACTGTAATTCTCAATGCACAGAAGATACAGTAGATCGATTAACCTGTCAACCGATATCTTCACAAATGAAAGAATTGTGGAAAGGTCGAAAGCTATTATAAATGCATGTCATTCGAAACGATGACAAAGCAAGAGACGAACTTCTGTCTTGAGAGACTAACTTTTGTCTGGGGCGACCAGCTTGTAAAAGTGGTCACAGTCCATGGAACATCTCTCTGTCTCTTTCCCAATCACACCTAATATACTAAACGCAAAAATTATTATATTCTTATTATTCTACAATTGTTGGCCTTTTCGAAAGACCGTTCCCGAAGAGAATTAAAAAAGAGTACCTTCAAAAAATTGGAGGTTGAAGTGAAAATGGTTTACCTTTGATTGCCAACTTCTTATCGCTAAATCTAGGTCTCTTTTTACGTATATATTTAAAAGAATGACATCTTTAGATTAAGGACGCGATCCTGATTCCCCACAGGTTTCTTTTCTTTATTAATTGTTATTATCTTTAATGTAATGATTTGCCTTGGGCACCGTTTGTTTTTCCACCTCTTAGACTGATTGTTACACAAAGCTATAATGTCTAGTTTTGTCTGCTATTTTCTAGCTGGTTAGAGAAGAGACAAATCCGAGTCTTTCCTATGCGTAAAAGCGAATTAGGCCAAAATTTGAACTCGGTTCGACGATTCCATTTTCTATGCTGATATCCATTTCATTAACTGCCCATCCAGTTTTCACGTTTATTATTATGTCATTTTTCATTATATTTCGATTTATGCTAGTAGTTCATACCAGTGTTTGTTTACATATTATTATTATGTCATTTTTCATCATATTTCGATTTCTGCTTTGGTCTCACTACCAACCAAGTCTGCGGGGAGACCTAAGGCAGGTAGTGGCGTGTTGTTATGGCTCCATTTCATGTTTTTCAATCTTCCATATCATCCTCAAGTGTGTGGGCTGTACTTAATAAGACAATTTTTTGTATATCTCTTAAGCTGGGGTTTCCAGGGATTCTTTCAATGTGTTGTTTTGTTCCATTTTTTATCATTCCAAGTGCACCTACTATCACCGGCACAACTCTTGTTTTCAATTTCCACATTTTTCCTATTTCAATTTCCAGGTCTTTATATTTTGACAGTTTTTCAAATTCCTTGATTGCTATGTTACAATCCGCTGGACAAGCCATATCAATTAATAGACAAGTTTTCTCCTTCTGGTTTTTAACAATAATGTCTGGCCTGTTTGCTTCAATTTTTCTGTCTGTGTAGCTGGTGTAATCCCATAGAATGGTTACATCTTCTATTTCTGTAACCGGTGCTGGATGATGTTCATACCAGTGTTTGTTTACAGCTTTTCCATAATGTTTGCACATTGTCCAATGTAAATATTGCCCAACTCTATCGTGGCGATTTTTATATTCGTTTGGGGCAAGCACAGAACAGCCTGAGATTAGGTGGTCTATTGTTTCTTGGTGTTTATCACAAAACCTGCATTTTGGATCCATATTATTATGCATAATATTTGCCTGAAAGTTTCTCGTGAAAAGACTTTGGTCTTGTGCTGCAAGTATAAATCCTTCAGTTTCAGACTTTAATCCAGATGCACGTAACCATCGATGAGTATTAACTTTGTCAACATTGGATTTATTGGCACGTACTGGATATTGGCCATGCAGAGGTTTGTCTTGCCAGCGCTGTTTCATCTTTTCAAGAGCTTTATCTTTGGCTTTCATTTTCATATTCTTTGCCGCAATAGTCTGCTCTTGGCTTCCGTTCTGCTTTTCTACAGAATCTACTAACTGTAAATCTTGTTTGAATTTACTGCCTTCTTTTATTATTGAATATTTTTTCTTTCTTTCTTCATGTTGCCTTACTAATTGTAACATCCAATCCTTTGTTGTTTCTATGTATGTTAGTAAGCCAATAGTTATTGTCTTGTATGACAATTCCAGCTGAATAAGACCTCTTCCACCTTCTTTACGGGGTATGTATAGACGGTCTACACCAGCCTTTGGATGATGCATCTTATGCTTAGAAAGAAGCTTTCTTGTTTTAGCATCCATTCGCCTGATGTCGTTTAGAGTCCAGTTTAAGATGTTAAAGCTATATTGGACAACTGGGATTTCAAGGCTATTAATGGCCATAACTCTGTTCTGTGAATTTAATTCAGTTTTTAATATCATTCGTAGCCTTCTATAGTACTCTTTACGCACTATTTCTTTCATTTTTTTATGGTGAATGTTTTCGCTCTCATTTACACCTAGGTATTTATAAGATTCTTCTGGTTTCAATTCTTTTATTGTTAAAGCAGGGTCTAGGCTAATTGAGGATGTTCTTGTATTGATCCACGTAAAACTGTAGCTTTAGCACATTTATTCAAATTAAATTTCATTCCAATGTCTTCGCTGAAGCATTTTACAGTTTGCAGAAGACCTTCCAGTTCATTATCATTCTTAGCATATAACTTCAAGTCATCCATGTAAAATAGATGGCTTATTTTCTTTTGTCATATTTTATAACCACATTCTGTCTTATTAAGTTGACTTGTTAGTGCTATTAATGATATGCAGAATAGTAAGGGAGATAAAGAATCAACTTGAAATATACCTCTTTTGATGTTTATTTCATCAGACTTATAGGTTCCATTTATATGATTGAGGTAAAGTGTTGTTTTCCATATAGACATGCACTGTTTGATGAAATTGATGATGACGGGCGATATCTTGTATATATTTAAAGTCTTTAAAATCCAGTCATGTGGCACACTATCGAATGCCTTTCGATAGTCTATCCAGGCTGTACTAAGATTTTTCTTTGTACTGTAGCAGTTTTCCAGGATCATTTTGTTAATCAGCAATTGGTCTTTACAACCATAACAGCCACATTTGCACCCTTTTTGTTCAAGCGGTAACATGTCATTTCTTTCTAAGAATAAATATGTCTGCTTTGTTAAAATAGATGTTAATAGTTTATATGTTGTCGGAAGACATGTAATTGGTCTGTAGTTTTTCGGATTTTTTGTGTTACCATTCTTGGGTAGAAGAAATGTAATTCCTTTTGTCAACCATGCAGGAATTTTAGTGGGATCGTCAACCATTTCTTGAAGTTCTTTGGCTAGTTTTTTCTGTGCTGCATTTAAATAATATAGCCAAAAGTTAGGAATTTTATCTATGCCTGGGAATTTCCAATTGTGTGTTTTTTTTAGTGCATATTTAACATCAACTTCTGTAATTCCAGACCATGTCTGTTCGGGTTTATTTTTCATTCGTTCTGTCTCTTGCGTAATCCAATGTACTTCCCTGCTAAGTTCTTTAGGGCAAGCCCATATCTTTTCCCAGAACTGTGTGACTTCTTCCATTCTGGGGGGTACTGTCACTTCAATTCTTTTTTTACCTATTTCCCTGTAAAATCTCTTTCTATCAGTCTGAAAAATCTTGTTTTCTCTGTAAAATCTTGCTCTTTTTTCATAGCGTCTTATTCGTTGAGCCTTCAGTTGGATTTTTTGCTTTATTTTTTCTTTATTTGATAAGACGTCATTTTCATTCTTGATGTTATATTTTTTACGGCTCTTCTTCTTTTCCTAGTTCTTACATTTATTCCTCTACTCAGTTCATCCAGTATTGATAATTCACTTCTAAGTTGTTCGATTTCTTTTTCTATTTTTCTTTTCCATTTCTTTTCTATTTCTTTTCCATTTCTTTTTCTATTTTTCTTTTCTTTATTATTATTATTATTATTATTATTATTATTATTATTATTATTATTATTATTTCCTTTTGTTTTTGACATATACTCATTTTTTTTAATCGTTTCACACCAAGCAAGACATTCCACTGCCACTATTGCGCTTGGGGCTACATAGTGGAAGGTAAATAGAAAGAGTGCTTAGATATAGGAAATGTCAAAAGGTGGGTGATAGATAGTTTGGAAGGATGGGAAGAGTGTTTGAAAGAATGGAAGCGAGTTAGTTTGTTAGGAGGTGTCTATTGACCTTACATTTAAACTCCTGGAGATTGTAGCCGTCGTGGAAGCAGGCATGTGGAAGGGAATTCCACAGTCTGGAAATACGAGAAAAGAAACTGTTGGAGGAGAAGTAGCGGTTGCATTTTACCGTTTTCCCTGTAAAAGGGTGGGATCTAGTTGCTAATCTAGTATCTCGTGCAAATTCGAACCTAGGGGGCACCAGTGATCTAAGTTCATCGGAGCAGAAGCCATGAAAGTATTTACAGAAGAGACACAGGGAAGCCACGTCGCGCCGGTGAGAGAGAGAGAGAGAGCCTGCAGGCAGTCTGCCAAGTCAGTATCGATCACAATACAGACCCTCCGCTGTATCTTGTCGAGAAGCCGAAGGAGAATAGCAGCGGCACTCAGCCAGATATGTCAACAGTATTCAATGCACCGGGACCTAGGATAGAGCCTTGAGGGACACCCGCATTCGTATGGTAGCTCTGGGAGGCATATCCGTTTAATACCACTTTCAATGTGCGGTTAGATAGGAATGACTGGATTGTCTGGCTATACCATAGCTCCGCAGATTGCATGTCAAACTCTGTCGAACGCTTTAGAGATATCCAAGGCGACGGTTCGGGCTTCGCCATTCCTGTCGAGTGCCTGTTATATATACTCGGTGATGGTCGTTAGCATATCGGCAGTAGACCTGGTGAAGCGG
Organism: Ascarosepion bandense; assembly: GCA_037127315.1. Taxonomy (NCBI): domain Eukaryota; kingdom Metazoa; phylum Mollusca; class Cephalopoda; order Sepiida; family Sepiidae; genus Ascarosepion; species Ascarosepion bandense. The sequence continues at coordinate 602,020 of JBBBDQ010000293.1, forward strand.
AAACCATACTGCTTGTCCGAGAGGAGCCTGTGTTCTGTGAGGTTGCTGAACGAGCTCGGCGTTGATAATGGCCTCGAACACTTTGCCAAAGATCGGAAGAAGGCTGATAGGGCGGTAATTTGCGCGGTCCGAGTGTTCTCCGGAGTTTTTGAATATAGGAACTACAGAGGAAGATTTCCAACAGGCAGGAAAGCAGGAAACAGAGAGGCAGAAGTTGTAGAGCTTAGAAAGGACAGAGGAGAGTTCAGGGGCACATTTCTTTAAGACTATGATTGGGATTCCGTCCCCTCCGCTCGCTTTGTGGGGGTCAAGTTTTGAGATTATCTTAGAGACAAGCGAGGGTGAAATGTGGACGTCATTAAGTTGAGCCTCAGTTCTAGGTGAGAAGTCTGGTGTAAAAACCGCAGACGAGTCCCAGACGAGTCCAGACTCGAATTGTTCGAGAATCTCCGTGCAAAGCATTCAGCCTTGTCCGCTGAGGAGGTGAAGACCTCAAAATTATTGATTATTGTGTGTATTGTGGACTTGCTCTTGTTGAGTACTCTTTTACAGAGTCGCCAGTAGTCTTTGGCGCCAAACTTAGCGGATGCTATGCGTTGTTTCATTCTGGCAGCAAACAACGTCTTAGCTTCGTTAAGTATCTTTTTACACTTATTACGAGCTGAAGTGAAAAGGTGCCTGTTTTTGTCCGATGAGTAGGTACGGTAGAGTCGGAAGAAATGATTTTGGTGGGCAATGGCGGCCGAGCAAGCGGACGAGAATCATGGAGACGAATGAGACTTAAGCAGAAATTTCTTGGCAGGGATGAAGGCATCGATGCCAGCCTTAACCCAGGAGGAAACCTCGGATGCTCATTCTTCGATGGGAAGACTAAAAACGTTGTTCCATGGGACGTCACAGAGGAAGTCTCGGAACGAATCCTAGTCTGCCCTTTGGTAGCAGTAGGAATATTCTACTGGTCTGGGTTTCTTGGGTCTGGTGGGAGAGGAATGAAATGTTGACGGAAACTACGGTGTGGTCAGAGTTCAAGAGTGGGCAGAGTTGTTTGGTAGTGCAAGAGTCTGAGATGGAAGTGAAGCAGAGCTCTAGTAGTGAGTCCCTTCCGTTGGGGTTGTCGTAGAAACGCTTAGTGAAGTCAACGACTTGCGTGAGGGATTGGGTGACTGAAAAGTTCACGGTGTGGACACCAGCAGGGTCGGTGACAGAGTTCTCCAGCCACTTGGTGTGGTGGGCGTTAAAGTCACCAAACACAAATGGGCAGAGGTATGGGAAGAAATGGCTTTGTCGATATTGTCAGAGATGCTCTCAAGTAACGAACAGTCAGAGGAGGAAGGTGAACGGTAGAGAAAGAAGAGATAGCTAATCGAGCTTAGAAGTGAGAGACGGATGCACATGAAAGAATGATCCAGGAATTCAAGAGATGTCACCCTAGCAAGGAGGAGGTGTTCGCTGACATACACACCAAGCCCATGCATATGAACATTGGAGTCCTTCCTGAAGAGGGGAAGGTAACCAGGAACGTAGAACTCAGAAGAGAGGATAGAAGGGTTAAGGTTTAGTTTCGCATAAGGCTAAGATATCAGGTGAGTTAGTGTGAAGGAAATGAATCTACGCTGAGGAAGTTAGTACGGATACCACGTATGTTAGTGAAAGAGATGCAGGCTGGTTTGAGCGTTTTCAGACTAGCTGGTTTAGTTTTGCTATTATGTTTGCTTTTTTCCATAGTGATTCAGTTGAGGAGAGGTTTTAAAGTAGAATCAGTCGGTCACTTGTTGCAGCATATGAAGGATGGAGACTGGCGCGGCCTACAACATAATGTGGCCTCGAGGTTGCCCACAGAACTTTCATGCATGGACGCTCTTCCATGTGTGATATGGCACGACAAGAACCCCGGTATTATTCAACTGTTGATCAGAGCAGCCTCTCAAGACGATACGCAAGAGTTCGGACTCCTAACTACTAGTCGGAAGCAGCAACCAGGAAACTGCCAACCCGGTACCCTCAGAATGTAAAGGCGTTGCCACCATACTCCGTAACTGCAAAGAGCTTCCAGCTGAACTAACACTGAGACCGAAGAAGAGGGATGGACCGAGAACCCCTTCCTGAACAATAAACAAGGTGATCACCTCTACTCTTGTTCAAAAGAAGTGGGTGAACGGTGAGACCTGGCGATAGTAGGAAACTATCTACTCCAATTAAAAAAAAAAAGAAAAGAAAAAAAAACAGGAAAGAGTAACTGAAGTTTACTAAGTTTTAACTTAGTATAAGTCGAAAAGAACCTTGGATAGCAAAATCATTTACACAAACTACTTAAGTTTGTGACAAAAGAACAAATAAAAACAAATAAAATAAACAAAGGGGAAACCAAAAAAATATTAAAAATTATTTAATAAAAACAAACTCATTTCCGTTCATTTACCACAAGCAGGTAACACACAGAAAAGTTGATTCAAAATAAATTTCTGAGGACAGATATACAATTTAACGAATCTCAACCAGAGACCTAAGGTTAGAAATAGTTTCATGAATTTTCCAATCATTATTAAATGAAAAAAATAAGATCACACACATTTCACATAGAAGAAACCCACTTAAGAGAGAGTTGTAATAATAATAATAATAATAATAATAAGTATTATTATTATTATTATTATTGTTATATATGTTGTGCCCATTTAGGAGAGGGAAGCATGGCTCTCCACAATTTAATTTCTTACTAATCTAATATATATCTGGTGAATTAGCTGACGAATACAAACATTCAAATCCCAAAACATGCATCAGTCAGTCAGTTATGTGCCATACGTAACACACGCTTGGACGATCATGTCTCGAAAGAGATATAACTGACAGAGCAGATTATTATTCCGCAATAGGCTTCTGTTATTTTCTACAGCAGCTTGGTTGCCAACCAAGTCTATAAATACCAATTTGTCATGATATTTAACCCATAGATGGAGGGAAGAGACGGATTAATACCTTTCCGGTAGATATTTACGTGTAAGTGAATGTAATGAATTCTACTGGAATTTGAACTCGGTTCATTTCTCGTCCCTAGCCGATATGCACAGCGCAGCAACGCACATCGGATATTCAATGCCCAACAACATACATAGTTACTTCATAATTATTATACGCTTTATACGTGTAAAGTCTTCGCAACAGTATTTTCAAGTCATTTCGACAATGATGACTTTCCACAGAATATTCTTTTAGAAATCTGACATGATTCCTTCTAAAAGATAGCGAAGTTGTATCCCGTTCCTTTACGCTTTTGCATTCAGGTAGTCATTGTTGTAAACCAGTGATTCTTAAACCGACGTGTGCCGTGAAATATATGTATATATCGGTAAATTCGGATAAAACTTAGTAGGGAAATAGTCATTTTCAACATGTTATTTTAAAATCAATACATCCCAACACCTTCCTTTATCTAAGGTATCCAGTGGGCATATAATTTTTTCTCATTCTCTGTTTATAAGGGGGTCAAAAAATGCCTGCTTTTAAATAACAGATAAATAAAGAAAAATCCGCTATGTAAATTGAATTCGTTTGCATTAAGCTCTTTATTGGTTCAGTTTTAATATTTCAACGATATTACTAGGATCCTTCTGGATTATTTACCTACCTTATCCTGGATTTTACCTATCACTCCTGGATTTTTACCGCCTATCTATCTATCTATCTATCTATCTATCTATCTATCTATCTATATATATATATATATATATATATGTATATTATACTTTAGAATATGTACAAAATTCAATCTACCACAAAATTGTGCATTTTGATTCGACATTTAAAGAACAATATGTCATCAGGTAGTTAGTAATGATGGTAATAAACGTTATCTTTTAAACCCCGCTTAGTAATCTATTTGCCCAGGCGAATCAAGTGTGTCTAGGAGCCTCATCTGTCTCTTCCTCATGTAGAGTATGATTTTCTTCTCCAGTTTGCATCTTTTTCATCATTGCTCACATGCCTACTGCATGGTATCCTCAGCATCCTTCTGTAAAACCACATTTCTGCTGTCTTGGGCCTCTTCTACATCCTTGATGAGATCGTCCTACATTCACGTTCGTACAAAAGGAAAGATATCACATAGAATTCTGAAAAAAAAATGTTTTTAATCTACTGGAAGATTTACGGAAAATTATTTCAAAATTCTCAAATATTAAAAAAAAGAAAGAAAATATTCTATTCTATCAACACTCGCACGAGATATCATAAGAGAAACGGGTTTTCAGTTTTATTTATAGACATTATTCATATGACAACACACACATACACACACACATACACACACACACACACACACATACACATATATATATATATATATATATATAAATAAAAATATGAAATGTTATTTGCCTGAAGATTGTCAACTTTAAAGAAACACGAAACACGTGTAGCGACACAAACACTATTATGCGCAATTAATATATCATACAAAAAGCAAGAAATATTAATAATAATAGCAACAATAAATCTACACAAAAAAAAACGTTTACGGCTCCTCGCACCTTTTTCTTCTATAGCAATTTCTCTCGTTAAAGCCACCTCTATTTCGGCTTGTAATATATATATATATATATATATATATAATGTGTACATCACCAAGTCAGATACCTCTAATCAAATCAAAGAAAATTTTGCTTAAATAAAGAAGATTCCATTATTCAAAATAAAAAAAGCGTTATTCATTGAATATACTCTTATTCGAAATAAATTTACCATTATTGGAAATGAAATATGCTTTAGTCAAGGCAACAAACCCTTTATTTAATATGGACAATGTGAAATTCAGCTTACATCTATTGTGCTAAATGCAAGTAATGGGCTGTCCTATACATTTTTACTGCTTTATAATCTAATGTTGAACACAATAGAAGAGACTTTCAATTCTTTGAAAGCAAAATCCTGAAATTTAATGGAATACAGAGCAATAAACGAACACGCTTACTAGATTTAGGTAAGTCTCTCCATCAATTTCGATTATTTTTATTCTTAAAGAATTTTAGGAAAAATGTGTGTTCCAAACTCCGATATCGGAATACATGTATATTAGTTAAAATTGTTTGGTTCTTTTTTATTTTTCTTCATTAAAATAAGCAGAAATGGTTGGCAATATGCAACTAAAAGTGTTTTATAGATTCATTATGGTAGTGAATTTTATATGTTTTCCATTGTTTCTATTCTGTTACATTTCTTTAGAATAAAGCATATTTTATTTTGAAAAAAGATCTTTTCATATTGAATAAAATAAGACGTTAACTGAATAAATACTCGTGCATATTGAATAACGGTGCTTCATCTTCTATAAAAATATATTACATTCGAATATAGGTAAATGGCTTTATGAATAACTCTGTGACACAGTACAAGTTTTATTGGATAACACCAACAAGGTCTGTCTACTTCATGATTTGAAACATTTTGATTCCGATGTAAAACACCGCAGTCAGTAAATCATATGAAAAATAAACAACCAGTCCTTGTATGTGTTATTCAAAAGATATATACACTAGCAGTATAGCCCGGCGTTGCTCGTGTGTAATGAAAACTTTAAAACTAATCCATGGTCCTAGAGCTCAGACTCTTTGGACGTTGGCACGAAAGACTAAAAAGCAATAGTTGTTTCCAGTTAAAGCGAAACCGTAGACTGAAAGAAAAATGAATGGATGTAAGTCAAATTTTGATTTCCTGGTATCGATATCAAACAAGTTTTTTTCGTCGTAAACTGAATTTTGAAGGCTAAAAAAGGCCTCAGTAGACGGTATCATGGCTGAGACTAAGAACTACAATTATATCTACCTAGAGCCAATTTCTTCGTTGTTCTCTTTATTTCAACCAAGTCACCTGAACTCATTCCCGCAAAACCGCCCCAAACCTTGCCGGATCCACCACGATGTTTCATCGATGGCTGTACACACACATTATAACTTACTCTCCATCCCTCCTCCGCACGTACACCCTTCTTTTACTCCCAAACAGTTCGAACGAGTCTTTTCTTCTTATTGGCTGTCCGAAGTAAAGTCTTCCTGGCTGCCTTGTAAAATTTTGCAAAGTAATAACAACAAAAGAACCATTCTATTTTCATTTAGAATTGTCATCTTGGCAATAAATATCTAAAAAAAAGTATGAAATACATCATTTTTTTAAAACTGGGGTGGTCTAATAATTATGAAATGTAGTATATATATATATATATATATATATATATATGATGGTGAAATATACATTCTTATATAGAAAAAACAGTTTTGGAGGAAAGGTGTATGCTAAAGAAAAAGTTTTTGTCTGACGCGTTTCGTCTTTTCATCGAACTAGGTTTATTTGAACTGATGCGACGACACATCCACATGAACGAGAAAGGGTTGTTTTTTTTTCTTGTTTTAATAATGTGTTTTCTGTTAATTTATGTGTCTCTGGTTATATTTTTCTTTTCTTTTTTTTTGGTTATATATGTATTTTGTTATTTATAATTATGTTCATTTTTTTAATAATGTTTTGAGTTTTTTAACTCTGTGTTTTATGCATAAAATCTAACCAATTTCCTTTTGATTGTTTTTTATTTTCTGTTTCTATCATATTTCTTATTAAATATCCCACATTGTGTTAGTAGAAGAGGTACCAAGAATGTAAAAACGTTCACCCATATTTACTGCCGACAAACACTTTCTAGACATTTTCATTATTTTTTTAAAATAATCGTATTGCCCCAAGCAAGACATTTTACTGCCACTGTTGTGCAATGGGTTACATAGGAGGAATGTTGAGGAGTGAGAGGTTGCAGGGGGTGTCAGGAAGAGAGTAGGAGAGGGAAGAGAGTACTGATGAGAATTGGGTGGACGAGGAGGAATGTAAGTGAGTGAGACAGGAGATGACTATTGACTTTACATTTAAATTTTTGGAGATTGTAACTGTCAGGAGAGTAAATATGCGGAAGAAAATTCCCCAGGCGGGGAGTACGAGAAAAGAAGCTGATGGAGTAGAATTTGCGTTTACAATTCATTGCTTTCACAGTAAAAGGGTGGGACCTAAAGTGAAAATATTTATAGAATAGACACAGGGAAGCCACACTGCGTCGGTGAGAGAGCGACTGTATCGGAGCTGCCAAGTCGGGATCAATTGCATTACAGATTCTCCGTTGGATTCGGTCGAGGACACCTAAGTGGATACCAGGAGCACCAGACCAGATATGGCAACAATACTCAATGCACGGGTGGATAGTAGACTTGTATATGTGCAGGATTGTTTGGGACGGGAAAAACTTCCTGGCCCTACACAAAGAACCGACTCTCTTAGCAGCGGATTTAGCTATGGATTCTATATAGTTATTCCACTTGAGGTCTGGTGTGAGAGTTAATCCGAAGAGGCGCAGTGTTTCGCTTTCAGGGAAAGAAGCCTGATCCATGTTAATGGGCGGGAGGGAACGATTGTCTGTGGTGGTTATTAGATAGCAGCTTCATTTTGAAAGCATTAAAATTTACGAGCCATTTCTTGCCCCAGTCCACCACGGACTGGAGTTTTTTTCAAGCTCGGCAGCAAGGTTTGCTTTCCAGCCTCGGTAGATGTTTGATCAAGACGTGAGTAAACCGTAGTGTCGTCAGCATATATGCCCACTTGGCATCTTATTACATCAGGGAGATCGTTCATATAGATAAGAAAAAGCGTAGGACCTAGAATAGAGCCTCGAGGGACACCCGCATTCATGTGATAGTATTGGGAGGCTTGTCCGTTCAATACCACCCACATTGTACGATTTTAAAGAAAGGACTGGATTAGGTCAAACAATTGTCCAGTTATAACCTATCCCTGAAGCATGCCAGATTCTGTCAAACGCTTTGGAGATGTCAAAGGCAACAGTTCGGGCTTCGCCGTTTTTGTCAAGGGCCTGGTGTATATAGTCAGTGATAATCGTGAGCATATCAGCAGCAGACCTGGTGAACGGAAGCTATACTCTTTGTCAGAGAAGAGTCTATGGTCTGTGAGATGTTGTACCACCTCTGCGTTGATGATGGCTTCGAACACTTTGCCAAAGATCGGTAGGAGGCTAATAGGGCGATAATTAGCGGCGTCAGAGTGTTCTCCAATATTTTTATATATAGGAACCACGGAAGAGGATTTCCAGCAGGCAGGAAAGCAGGAAGCAGAAAGGCAGAAGTTATAGAGTTAAGAGAGAACAAAGGAGAGTTCTGGTACAGATACTCCAGAGGAGTCCAGTTTCGAGTTAGTGGAGAATCTGCGAGCGAAGAACTCAGCCTTGTCTGTTGAAGTGGTGAGGACCTCAAATTCGTTGATTAGAGGGGGATTGAGGGCTTACTGTTGTTCAGCACGCTATTACAGAGCCTCCAGTAGTCTTTGGAGCCAAACTTACGGGATGCTATGCGCTTAGTCATTCTGGCTGCAAATCTCAGCATAGCTCCATTAAGTACCTTCTTGCATTCATTGCGAGCCGTGGCAAAAAGGCGCCTGTTATGATCTGACACGTGACTCCGGTATAGCCGAAAGAAGTGATTCAACAGGAAGGCTAAATATTTTATTCCAAAGGACGTCACTCAGGAAATCGCGGAACGAGTCTCAGTCGGCTCTTTGGTAGCAGTAAGATATTCTGCTAGTCTGAGGTTCTTAGGTGGGGTGGAAGGTGGAAAGAGATATTGATGGAAACTAATGCATGGTCAGAGTTTCCAAGAGCGCAGTGTTGCTCGACATTGCAAGAGTCAGGGGTGGAGGTAAAGCACAGATCGAGTAGTGAATCGTGTCCGTTAGAGTTATTACAGAAACGAGTGGGGAACTCCACCACCTGCATAAGGAACTGAGTAATAGAAAAATTCATGGCGTGTACACCACAAAATCTATGACGGAGTTATGCAGCCACTCAGCATGATGGACGTTAAAGTCTCCAAACACGAATATATGGGCAAACGGGTGGGAGGAAATGGCCTTGTCGATATTGTTGGAGATGCTGTCAAGAACGGAGCAGTCGAGTGATGATGGGGAGCGATAGAGAAAGAAGAAGTAACTAACTGAGCCTAGAATGGAGAGACGGAAACACATATAATCGCAATGTGGGGTATTCAAGATAAATCATCCTGGCTAGAGGAAGTCGTTCACTAACGTAAACACCAAGTCCATGCATTTGGACATTGAAGTCCTTTCTGAAGAGGGGAAGGTAGCCAGGGATAGAGAAGTCAGAAGAGGTATTGAGGTGTTGAGATTAGTCTCACACAGAGCTAGGATGTTAGGGGACATTTGATGGAGAAAAGATTCAACGCTACTAAAATTGGTTTGGATACCGCGGATGTTAGTAAAGGAAATGTTAAGGGGTTTAGATGATTTTGATTTGCCTGGTTTAGCTTTTTTAGCAGAGATATGTGTGTTCCTGTTTAGTTTTGTTGTTGTAGAGAGACCTCGAATAGAGGAGGTAAACGGTCATTAGCTGCGACATGCACTAAAAGGGAAGTGGCGCGGACTGCAGCAAAGTGTGGCCTCGGGGTTGCCCACCGAAAGCACCTGCAGGGACACCTATCCATGCGCGTCATGGCACTGCAAGAACCCCGATATTATGCAACTGTTGATCAGAGCGGCCGCTCTTGACGCTACGCACGAGGTAGGGCTCCTAACTACCAATCGGAAACAGCAACAGAAAACTGCCAGCCCGGCACCCTCACATTGAAGAGACGTTGCCACCGACCACGCACATCGCAGGAAAATCGCATAAGCACCATTACCGAGGTCTGAGGAGAAAAAGAGAGCCGGAGACCTCTTTCTGAACAGGGAACAAGGGATGAGCCGGGCGGTAGAAGGGTCTATCTACTCTAATTAAGAAAAAAAGTTTCAACTTAGTTAAAGTTGAAACTTCCTGCAATGTTAAATTAGATTACACATGATATATTAAAAACTGTGACAAATACCAATTCACTAAATCTGAAAGGAAAATATTAAAACAAAGCAAAGAATATGACAAAGAAACAGTGATCATTTTTTCTCTGATTTCAAAATTTGTCTAAAAAGGAGACTAGTGGTTCCAAAGCTATAGATTAACATTACCCGTAAACAGAAGATTGAAATTTCTTTGAATTTTTCGACCTTCGCAAAGACTGGACTTCTGTTTTCATTTCGATAATTCCTGATTCGTCTATGCGTTAGAAAGACACCGGTCAGAGAATAAAAGGGTAGCACTGGTTTCACAGGAAGAGAGCGGGGAAGTGTTAGAATTATAACTCTGATATATTTACATTTCAAATCTCAAATTTTAAATTACACATATTATAAACTGTGACAAATAATATTAATACTACTACTAATAATAATAATAACAACTGCAACAACTCACTAAATCTGAAAGGAAAATATCTTAGTGAATTATTTTCTCTTTTAATTATAGCAGCATTTTTATATAAAAATTTTGATCAATCTTTTTTGGATGAACAACCAATGCAATTTAAGTCGTATATTTTAAAATTTCTATTTTGTCTTTGTATATGTTATCTAAATTTCTTGATTTTTCCCAGTATATTCTTTCGGACAATTCTTGCTTGTGATAGAGTAAATTCATCCTTCAAATTTTGGCTTCTTTTGTTTTATGTCGCTTAAGTCTGTAGTGAGTATGAATTAATATTTTTTCCTTCACAGTTTGCAAATTCGCGAGTCAGTATGAAAAACTATTTTTGACCAATCAGAAAAATAATTGCATCCGTGCTTAGATAAAGATGAAAAATATGCGAGCATGTGTGAAATTTTTATTAAGTAATGAAAACAAATTGAACTTTCAAGGAGCCGTGTCATGTCTTCCCACCCAAAAATGAGCGTACATGTAGGGCTGACCACGTGACCGTCTTGGCTACATATTTCACATTTTTCGGTCAGTCAGAAAGAGAAAGAAGCCGAGAGCACTCAACGCTCGTGATATAACAACTGATATTTCAAACCGCTGATCAGACAAAACTGTCCCAGAGACACAGATTTGCACTCCCTCATCTTCTCACGTGATGTTTTCTTTATCTCTACTTCTTCCTCTTCATCTTCGTGCCGTATACACAGAGAGAGAGAGAGAGAGAGACATGACATTACTCCAACCTTGTTCATACACACAGAGAAAACAAACTGATCTTGATCTGTTCAAATGGCATTTCGCTAAAACTGTGAATTTTTTATACTCTTTACAGAAGAAGACATTACTACTAATTTGTTGATACACACAGCGAAAACATGAAATTATCTTTTCTTAAAAAAGTGCATTTCGTTAAAACGAACGAACACTTAATTCTGTAAACTCCTTACTACGCTTTCACTTAGAATATTCTCACAATTAATAATTTCATGCATACAAATTTATGTCATGCTATTAGATAAATAGATATTGAAGAAAAATAAAAGGTTAATGGGTTCAAGAAGACAGACCGTCAACTGACGTCGCATTTAAATATTTTAAGATTATACCTATTTGGGAAACAAGTATGCAGAAGGGAGTTTCATGGGCTAAAAGTGCGAGGAAATAAAATTTTGGAGTAGAAGTGGGGGTTCATTTAATTATTTAGACGATAAAATAGTGGGACCTACATGCCAATCTTGTAGCGCACTTAAATGTATGAGGACATAGCACGTGTGAAAAAAGTTCCTAAGTTGCTATGAAAATATTTGTAAAAACTGCCCAGTCACTCTTTAACTTGATTAAAACTATCTGTAATGAATGCCATAGTAGCCACTCAGATGGTTCGTACTCAACAAGAAATACTCTATTCTCGCTTCAATAAAGTCACCTAATGTCTCGATGATATTTTTCTTTGTTAAACCAAAAGCAATAGCTATACATACCCAAACGGAATATATTTAAAATATTTGCAAATGCTCTGAACGAATATGTTGTGTCGTGAAAACACGATACAAACAAATGAGTGGTTAGTCCGAGTGGTAAAGACTAAGGAACACACGATTAAATCAACAATAAGGTTTATTGTACTGAAGGTACACATTTTAAGAGTCCACACAATAGTCACTATGTACCAAAATAAAGCGTAGAGTACTTCCGTCTGTTCCTAGTCGTCTTTCGGTCATCAGCCAAATATTTATTGTATGAAAAATACAATTGGGGCACAAGGCCGATTTGAGGGCGGAGAAACACAGGTTGGTCTTCAGTACCTATGCTAAACCTAGCTAATCCGACTCACGATCCAAACATACTTTACAATTTTCTCATCCACCACAAAAACATATCCATCATCATTCAATCCTTCATACACCAAAATACCCCAAACATACCAGGGACCTAAAAAAAGAAACCCAAAAGAGTATAAAAATTTTATTTTGAATAAGAGATACAAAATATATTTAAAAATATATCATGAAATTATATGTGGGGAGGAGCATGACATAAATTCCCAAAACAAAAAAAAAAATTAAACAAAAGATACAAACAGAAATCATGATGTTATTTGGAACCAACCAACCCACAAAACAAAGAGGACGCTGTATTCTGCCCATAGGACAAAATCAAGAGTCACCTTTTCTACAGGGAGTGGAGAGGAGAAAAAAAATTTGATGGGGAGAATATAATATTGACCCAGACGAGATAAAACGGGACAAAATTAAAATCTGGGGAAATTGGGAATCTCGACCTGTATCATAACAAAAGACAATGCCGGGGATAGGCTAGGACTTACATTCATTCGCATTAACTAGGTACACAAAAAGGAACTACCTTAACCATGGGAGGGTTTCAAAGGAATCCGCCCCGATGTGACTAGTAGATCTAAAAGAGAAAATCAAGGCTAGTCCCGTTCCCGCAAACCAGGCTCGCCACATTTACCCAACTTTCTCTAAAGCCTATCGAGGTCAACCGTTTCCAATCAAATCTAATCTTAATTTTGAGCTGATGCTCAAAATATCGGATCAGATCCTGTTGTGAAAGTCGGCCACCTCGCAAGACTTCCTCCAGTCGTGTCGCCCATATCACCATTCGAGCCGTGGCCAGCAGCGACAGAAACACCATTCGCTTTACTCCCGAAAGCGATGACGACACATTGTCACAGGTGTATGCACGATCATTGAGCACGAGCTCACACGGCGCGATACGAGCATTCAAATCCCCGACACAGTCCCATAGATGGCGAACCCGATAACAATAGTAGAAGGCATGTGCAGACGTCCCCATTAAACAAAGGTCACAGCGTTCACAATTTAGCAAATTCGCCAGGCCCCATATGAAGTCGCGTCATTGAGAGAACCTATTCCGAACCAATCGCCAGGTAAGTGAAAATTCAGAGTTGTTGAGATAATCGGCACCTGGCGCCCAAGACCAATAGAGCGATACTCCTCCTCCAACATGGCCAGCACTTTGCGTAGTGTATCCTTCGCGACACCCGCCACTGATCCCTGATAGAAAACTTTCCTAAGCCGAGAAAGGTTACTGGACCGAGGAATGGCCCTCTCAAGGCCGCCTGACATTCGAGGAGAAAACACGATCAACTCGAGGTTTACGTCACCGGGGGGTGCGATAGTAAGGCTAGGTCATCAGCTCCCTCGTAATCTACTGCGTGGTGTATTTATAATGGGTGACAGTCCATTGCTATGGGGAGACAGGTTCTTCCATTACAACAGTATTTAAATCTATGATAGTGCGGCCTATATCCATATGCTTCATAAATGCGGTATTCAACAAAAGGAAACGATGTAATCAATGCTGACTTAACTGTTTATAAAATTCTCACTCTGAAATTCGTTGTTGTTAATCAGCAATAACTAACTTTGGCTCGTCAATATATATAGTGAAAATATTCAAACTATTTAAGTATATGGTAAGATTTCTCAGGCGCACAAACAACATACTTTGAAAATAAATTCATCCTAAATTAGTGTATCTTTAATATTTATCTATTCATACTTAAATAATTTATAATATACAACTCGACACACAAGATTAGCATCTAGGTCCCACCTTTTTACTATGAAACCAATAAATTGTAAACGTAAATTCTACTCCATCAGATTCTTTTCTCGCACTTCCCGCCTGTAGAATTCCCTTCCGTTGACTTGCTTTCCCGACAGCTACAATCTTCAAGAATTCAAAATGCAAAGTCATCTACTATCTCATTAACTTGCATTCTCTCTCTATCTCTCTCTCTCTCTCATGCTTCTTTCTTTGTCCACTCTACTCTCAGCAGTATTCTCATCCTTCTCTTTCCCCTCTCCCTGACACCCTCTGTAACCTGTCACTCTTTCTCATACCTTACCTCCTATGTAACACTCTGCTCAACAGTGGCAGTAAAGTGATTTCTGCTTGGGCTGACACGATTATAAAAAAAAAACAAAAAAAAAAAAAACTACAATCGGTGTAGCTTAAATTTCACTCACACAAAAATTTCCCAAATCAACACAATCATCAAACGTAGATGAAAATGCTTACTGGATGCTAAAATGCACACTAACGAATGCATACTATCATCCGAATCCTGGATATACAAATTAGAATTATCACACACACACACACACACACACACACACACACACACACACACACACACACAAAAATGGATTATATACACGAACACTCTTTGACAGGATAAATGCACATGAGGTTTTCTTCAACAAGAGAAAAACAGCACAAAAATAATATAATCTTCTTTTCTCTTCTATATTTCATTTTCTGACAAAGCGTAAATATAATTGAAACACGCTGAATTCATAAACCTTTCTTATTTGCTCCTTATTCTATCATGATTATCTATATCCTGCGTATAGATAATTATGCATATTATTGCGTTCAGTGATATACCCACCCCCTGTGTATAAAAAGCATTTTTGTATATTAACTGTCACAGAATTATTATAATAGTTTATTCTTGATAAAAATTAGACTTATCGTTAGAAGGTCATTCATGGATTTCTGAATGATTTAAATGTACCATTTAAATATCATCATCATCATCATCATCATCATCATCATTCCTGCGGCCTCGGCCGAGATTCAAAATCTTGTCAGTAGCTGAATACTTGATGCTTCGCTAGAGCTACCCAGGGTGTTTTTATCGTGACACCATGACTAGATGGGTTGCCTACCAAGGCTTAAGAGAGGCCCATTCATCCTCATTTAGAGAAGGATATCCCGCGCCAGTTTCCCAACGTGGTATTTTTTACAAACTCGCAGTAAAAAAAGATATTATACATAAACTACTACTTGTAGAAAACAGTAATTTTTGAAAGGATTATTATTATTATTATTATTATTATTATTATTATTATTATAACGTCGGTAGCAAAGCCTATTCCACTTTGGTCATTAAAGATTTTATATACAAACTACTATTTAAATATAGTAGTTATGGTTTAACCACTTTGGTCACTTCTCAACAGACAGCATGGATGTTTGTTACTAGAGTGATTAAAGATGAAAAAGGCAAATAATATAGTTAATGAAATAAGATGCTTCTATACATTCTGCCTATTTACATCTTTAATTACTGTTAAAGTATAATTAAACGTTAATTTATTGACGCGTAAGAAAAGCGGAGAATCCTTTATTTCTCCAGTAAAATTAATTTCGAAAAAAACAAAAAATGTAATAATTAAGACACTAACGTGCCCAAAGCCATAGCCTAACATTTTTCAATTGTGACAATAGGTGGCGTCACCTTACGTCGGGGTTAAAAAAAAGATCTATCTTTTATGCTCTGATATCTGGAGAATTAAAAATGAATTCTTCAATGGGGAGGTGAAAATTATCATTTATGCTTGTCACAGCAAAGCCAATGTGAATTGCTTGAATTCAAACGGGCTATCATAGAGGGTACCAGATGGATGAGATATTTTATTTCTGAAATTGTGTGTGAGTATATTTTCCAGCTTTCAACTTATAGTGTGAAATTATCAGTCCATAGCAGTACCGATTCTTTTCCGGACCAGCATAGTGCGACACAGAGATCCGAAGGCGAATTGGCATGGCGAAGGAAGCATTCCAGAAGTTGAGTAAGGTATTAAGAAACAGGACAATTTCGCTAGAAACTAGAAAGAGAGTACTGGATTGCTACGTGCTGTCCGTCCTTTCAATACAACAGTGAATGCTGGACAATACCATCGAAACTGAAGGAAAAATTTGAAGCAACTGAAATGTGCTTCTACGGAAGGATGCTGCAAATATCATCGATCGAGCATGTAAGCAATGATGAGGTCTTGGAAATGATGGAAGCAAAAAGGAAATTAATACTGAGCGTGAGGAAGAGACAGCTGTAGTTCCTGGGACACGCAATGAGGAAGGGAGGCTTGGAGAATCTGATACTAACAGGCCAGATAGTGGGAAAAAGAGACAGGGGGAAGCAATGGGTAAACAAATTTGAAGGACATAATCAGGTGGATAACAAAACGAGGATTGCAGGGTGTAACAGGAGAAGGCATGGTCAGGGTCACCAGGGATAGGGAAACGTGGAAGGCCATGATCATCTACGTACTGAAGGGAACAGGGCACATAGAAGGAGAAGAAGAACATGAAATAAGTAAATAAACGCGCTGTGTTGTAATTACTATTTCAACAGCAAACACACGATAGTATCAGCGAAGGAATGGTAAGACATGAAATAGTGGAAGGCATCATTGCTACTTGCCTATGTTCAAAACTAAACACAGAGCTGACAGTTTAAAATGGGGAGGTATTTCTGCTGCACCTTTTATTATTAGATTGAAAACCAACCACATAAACTGCTGAGCTCCATAGAAAAAAATTAATGAGAGTATTGTGGAATCATCTGAGTGCTGTTCATTTAAAACAAAGCTACTATCAATTAACCATCATAGACAATCACACCTACCTCCCATTAGCATGAACCAGGCTTGCCTCCCAGAGAGTAAAACACTACACCTCCTTGGTCTCACACTTACAGCGGACCTCAAATCGAATGACTATATCGAATTCCATTGCTAAATCCGCTAAAGTCGGTTCTCTGTGCAGGGCCCGGAATTTTTTTCTGTCTGAATCTATCTTGCACATTTATAAATCTACCATCCGTCCGTGCATTAAATACTGCTGCCATATCTGGTCGGGTGCTCCTGCTATTTTCCTCAGGCTTCTCGACAAGGTACAGCGGAGGGTCTGTAATGTGATCGATACCAACTTGGCAGACCGCCTGAAGTCTCTCTCTCACCGGCGCGACGTGTCTTCCCTGTGTCTCTTCTATAAATACTTTTACGGCTTCTGCTCCAATGAACTTAGATCACTGCTGCCCACTAGATACGAATTTGCACGAGAAACTAGATTAGCAACTAGATCCCACTCTTTTACAGTGAAACCGATAAAACATGCAACTGCAACTTCTACTCCAACAGTTTCTTTCTCGCACTTCCCGACTGTGGAATTCCCTTCCACATGATTGCTTCCCCGACGGCTACAATCTCCAGGAGTTTAAATGTAAGGTCAATAAACACCTCCTAACCCATTAACTCGCTCCCATTCTTTCAAACACACTTCCCATCTGCGCAACCCTCGTCCTCGGTATCCTTACCCATCTATCACCTTCCTTCTGACATACACCTAACCACTCCTCCTCTTTACCTTCCCCTATGTAGCCCCATGCGCAATAGTGGCAATGGAAATGCCTTGCTTGGGGTGAAATTATTAAAATAAAAAAACAGTGAAACAAAAAATGCACATTAATATGTTCAACGTCCATTATATATTTTTGTATGGAAACATTCTCCGCACTTCAAAAAGAAAAATGTTTAAAGTCCATTTTGAGCAAAGAATAATTACGAGAAAATATTGCTCCTCCTGCCAATAATCTCTTCACCTCGTATCAACGGATTATTACATTTTTTGATCCCTGCAAAATGCTTTAATGGGGAAAATTTCTATTAATGTAAATCAAATTCAAGAGTTTGTAGAAAATATTTCACATCCAAATTTGGAGAATTTTACTCAAACAGTATCGAAGAGCACTTTGATGAGTCATTTCAAATAACGTTGAACATATAATTAAATAAAATGTAATTGCAATTTATTTTTTGAAGAATAATCCTGATAAACTAAAACGGAATCTTTTTATATCTCTCAAAAGATTCAATCCTGAGACAGGGTAATGTCATACTATTACAGCTATACGAAGTAACTCAAGTTTTTATTTTTTAAAATAGTTTTTAATTCATTGATTTAAAAAAAAATTATTTTATGCGTTGATTATTTATGATGTCTTGCATTCTTTCTTAATCTGAAAATTATTCGAGCAATGAAGCTTTGTTTGAAGCAGTTATCCCGTAAAAATGGTATTTCTTTAAAGGATATTTGTTGAGTAGACGACATTCAAGAAGAAATGAAGTATTTTTCACAAGGTTGGCAGTGAATGTCGGAAAATTTTCCTCACAGATAAAGAGGAAACTTAAGGCACGAGGTAAATACTGAAAATACTGTGAACATAATGTAGAGTAAGTTTTAATGAAAATAATATTTACGCGATATCTTAGCAACGATGACGTTTTAATGTAAATACAATGAACACAGTATCTTAGCAAGGAGGAAGTTTTAATGAAAATGTGATGGACACAGTATTTTAGCAACGGTAAGTTTTAATGAAAATATAACGGAAGCAGTATTTTAGCAGCGAATAAGTGTTAATCAAAATGCTATAGACATAATATTGTATCAATGGAGAAATATTAATGAAAATGTTTTCACATAGTATCTTAACAGCGAATAATTTTAATGGAAATACTTTAGACACAATATCTTAGCAACGAGGAAGTTTTAATGTAAATTTAATGGGAAGCAGTATCTTAACAGCGGATGAGTTTTAATCAAAATACTAGCTATGAGGAAGGTTTTAAGACAATCTATGGACACCGTATAAACTTTTAAATAAAATGTAATGAAAACTTTTAGCAGTGAATAAGTTTTAATGGGAATACAATGGACTTAATATCTTGGAAACGAAGAAGTTTTAATGAAAATTATTAGCAACGAGGATGCTTTAATGAGAATACTATGAATACAGTGTCTTAAGAACAAGGAAGTTTTAATGAAAATCATATGAACACAATATCTTAGCAAAGGTGAAGCTTTAATGGAAAAACTATGGACGCAATATCCTAGCAACGAGAGCATTTTTTATGACAATTTATGGACGCAATATCTTAGCAACGAGGAAGTTTTAAAATAAATATTATAGATGCAATAACTTAGCGACAGTGAAGTTTTAATTAAAATCCTATGGTCATAATATCTTAGTAACAATGAAATTTTAATAAAAAATAGAACTATAGTGAAACTGTCTTTACAATCAGAAAGAGTTAGTTGGAATCTTTTGCAGGTTTTACAAAAGAAGTCAACACTCACAAGCCATATTGAATGCAATAGAAGCAGCGGAAAGATCACGAATAACCTACTGTGTAAATAGATGTTATAACGTGGACAAAGGCGATGGTAATCTTAGAACAAGAAAAGACAGGGAATTCCGAAAATATTAACTGTTCGTTACGGCTAAATAATGCGTTGTGGTACGGATGTGCGTTGTGGTGAAGCGGATAACGACTCGGAACGAGAAAGCGGGTAGTCGGGTTCAAATTCCAGTTGAACTCCTTGCATTCACTTGCACGCAAATACCCTTGGGAAGAGTATTAATCCATTTCTTCCCACCAGTTATAGGTTAAATAACAGGACAGATTAGGTTTTATAGCATTGGCTGGCAGCCAGTCTACCACAGATAGTAATGGCAACCTAGTGTGGATAATCTTCTGCCTAGTCAGTCACGTCTCTTTCGAGACATGATCGCCCAAGCGTGTATCACGTATGGCACATAACTGACTGAAATCTCTCAAGGTTGAATGGGTAAATGGAAGTTCAAATGCAGCCATTGCATTATACTTATATCTCAATGTCCTCCATTAAAAAAATTGTTTCATTGATTGATTCGTTTTTGACGGTTTATCATTCATTAGCAGTTTATTTTTTTTATTTGTTTTTAATCATTTCACCCCAAGCAAGGCGGAAACGCCACTGATGTGCAGGGGATTACATAAATGTAAAAAGATTAATTAGAAAAGAGTGAGGAGTACAAACTAGTTAGAAAGGAACAATAGAAAGCTGAGAAAGCATGTGCGATGACAGATACATAGGTGGAGAGAAAGGGAGGGTTATACAGGGGTGGGGAGAAAACTAGAGTCCAGTGGTTAGTAGAGTATTGACTTTGCATTTAAATTTCTGGGGGTTGTATCCGTCAGGAAAGCAAGAATACGGGAGCGAGTTCCACAGGCGGGAAGTGCGAGAGAAGAAGCTGCAGGAGTAGAATTGTCGTCTGTATTTGGCTAACCTGACTGTGAATGGGTGGGATCCAGATGCCAGTCTGGTTGCACGAGTAAACACCTGTTGAGGAGGCATCAGTGACTTAAGTTCGTCTGAGCATTCAATGGCAGAAAAGTGTTTAGATTGTAAGAATTTTTCAATTTTTTTTTTTTTGAGATGATAATGATTTATTGCTGCAAGTCTTGCTATTTAACCCATATCTAGGTTAGAAAACGTGGATCCAAATCTTTCGTAAAGGTATTTGCTCGTAAAATAATCTCTGTAACTGAACTTGGAACTCACCTCTACATTTAATAATTCTGAAACTTTATCTGTTTTACTATCCATACATTCAAGCTTACATCATATGGTATTCCAGGCAATTACTCAACTAGATTGGAGGTTGCTTAACTTCTATGATCGTATGTTTCAACGTGATGTGGCCGTAAGTCTTTTAAAAATAGAAGATGGTATAATAATGGACAGTGCTACTTATAACAAAAATGGAGGATGCAGAAATTATTATTTTCATTAAATTCAGATTAAAAGGTAGCAGTCATCAAATTGAAAGTACATAAATTTAACTATCTGAAAAGTCTAATGATAAACTTCCATAAAATAACTTCCCGATTCAGGCCCTCACGGAAAGTGTGACACTGAGATTCGAAAGCACATTAGCATGGTCAAGGACGCGTTTCAAAAGCTAAAGAGAGTACTGAGAGACAAGGAGAATTCGTTGGATACAAAGAAAAGAGTACTGGATTGCTATGTGATATCTGCCTTCTTATATTATATTTTTATAAGTGTGTCGCCCCAAGCAAGACATTTAACTGCCACTGCTGTGCAGGGGGTAACATAGGAGGAATGTTATGAGAAGTGAGAGATTGCAGGGGGTGTCAGGAAGAGAGTATGAGAGGGAAGAGAGTACTGATGAGAGTGAGGTAGATGTAGAAAAGCATGAGAGAGATGATGTAAGTTAGTGAGACAGAAGATGACTATTGACTTTACATTTAAATTCTTGGAGATTCTAACTGTTAGGAAAGCAAGTATGCCGGAGAGAATTTCACAGGCGGGAAGTGCGAGCTAGTTGCTAATCTTGTGGCTCGAGAAAATTTGTAAATACGAGGTACAAGGGAACTAAGTTCATCGGAGCAGAAGCCGTGAAAGTATTTGTAGAAGAGACACAGGGAAGCCACACTGCGTCGATGAGAGAGCGACCGTATCGTAGCTGCCAAGTCGGGATCGATCACATTACAGATTCTCCGTTGGATTCGGTCAAGGAGACCTAAGTGGATATCAGGAGAACCAAACCAGATATGGTAGCAATACTCAATGCACGGGCGGATGGTAGACTTGTATATGTTCAGTATTGTTTGGGACAGGAAAACCTTCCTGGCCCTACACAGATAACCGACATTCTTAGCAGCGGATTTAGCTATGGATTCTATATAGTTATTACACTTGAGGTTTGGTATGAGAGTTAACCCGAAGGATGCGCAGCGTTTATGGCAGCAAATGCTGTACAATCTCCTGAGAAATGAAGAAGAGACTCGAAGCAACAGAAATTTAGTTCTACAGAAAGATGCTGTGGATACCATGAACCGAACATGTGAGTAACAACAAGGTTTTAGAGAGGATGCAAACGGAAAAGAAACATACTTAATATCAGGAAGAGACAGCTGATTTTCTGGGACACGTAATACGGAAGGAGGGCTTGGAGAATTTAATACTCACAGAACGAATAGAGGGAAGGAGAGACGGAAAAAGCAACCCCGGACATAATTGATGGGCTTGAGCAAGTGAATGGTGGAGCAGGATTTGGAAGATATACCAAGAAAATGAGTTCAAAGTGACAAGGGGTCGGGGTAAGAGGAAGTACATGATCTCCTAATGTCTAAAGGGACACGGCACATAAAAAAGAAGATATATACTAACCATGTGTTTAATATAGTGTGAAAACTTAGCATCTTAAATGTGGAGGTTCATGATTTTCCCCATAGCTCGAACCCTAATAAGCGCTACCTCCTCATGTCAGGGTGGACATGGGAAGAACAGCAATTAAGAGGTGGTTCTACGCTGCTAAAATCTCCAGTCTCCAGATCCGAATCCTTTCTGCCGGATGTGTATCCAGATCGAACTACATGACAAAACCCTATATCATAATCTAAGACTAGCAGTATAGCCCGGCGTTGCTCGGGTGTAATGAAAGTTTTAAAACTATTCCATGTTCCTGGAGCTCAGACTCTTTGGACGTTGGCACGAAAGACTAAAAAGCATTAGCTGCTTCCAGTTAAAGCGAAATCATAGACTGAAAGAAAAATGAATGGATATAAGTCAAATTTGATTTCATGCTATCGATATCAAATTTTCTGCACTATTGTAAGAACTGAAACCTTGAAACTTCTGAATATCGTTTCTTATGTCTTTGTCTATGAGAGTATCAAATTTGATTAAAATCGGACGACTCCTTCTAAAACCCGATTTTTTCGCTTATCGATTTTCGATATTTATCGGGGGCACCTCGACACAAAACCTAGCTAAGAACATTTGCAGACGCTTATGTTACAATTGTGTAAATTTTCAAGAAAATCTGTTCAGCCGTTTCGGAGTCTATAGGTAACGGACACAGATACACAGACACACAGAGAAAAAATTCCATTTATAAATAAGTTTAGATCAACCATTTTTAAAGAGTCTTGTTGACAATTCGGCTCCACAGACTGACAAGGGTTTGCAGCACACACGAGACTATTATCAGCACGAAAGTATTTGAAAAATCTCATCAGATTACGTTACACTTTGCCAAGTGTCTAGGGTTCAATTATCGAGCGCAGATGACTTACACTATGTGGTGCCGTGATGTTAACAAGGACATGCAAGCATAGTCTTATATCAGTCAGTTACGTGCCATACGTAATACACGCTTTGGTCAATTATGTCTCGAAAGTGACATAACTGACTGGGCAGAAGATTATTCTGCAGTAGGTTTTCATTGCTTTCTGCAGTAGACTGCTTGCCAGCCAAGGCTATAGAATCCAATCAATCCTATTATTTAATCCATAACTGGAAGGAAGAGAGGGATTAATACCTTTTCCCAAGTGTATTTGTGCGCAAGTGAATGCAAGAAATTCAACTGTAATTTGAACTCGACACCCTCATTTGTCGTTCCGAGTCGATATCCACTGCACCTCAACGCACATCCACAACTCACAACTCTCATATCAGTCAATTAAGTGCCATACGTGATACACGCTTGGACGATCATGTCTCAAAAGAGACATGACTGACTGGGCAGAATATTATCCCGCAGTAAGTTGCCATTGCTTTCTGCGTTAGACTAGTTGCCGACCAAGGCTATAGAACCCAATCTGTCCTATTATTTAACCCATAACTGGAAGGAAGAGACGGATTAATACCTTTCCCAAGGGTATTTGCGCGTAAGTGAATGCACTGAATTCAGCTGGAATTCGAACTCGGCTCCCCGATTTATCGTTCCGAGATATACTACGGCAAAAAAGACGCTAAACTAACTTGTTAGATATGCACCTGTTACTAACTTCACTGAATATGGCTATGCTTTGAACAATAGTCGGAAAATCATTAAAGTTATGAAGTCGATTACCGTGTCGTACAAGGTTTGTATCAAAGCCTTCCTTCAGGTAGATTCAGAGATATCAAATATCACAAAATTTTCAGAACCGGAACGTCACATTGACATGACACACGTCATCATACCCCGTGAGGACTTCACTAATTTACATCATAAATAGAGGAGCCATTGTTTGCACTAACTCGTTAGATGTCAGAGAAAACTAGATATCGATCTCGGCATTTAGGTTATTAGGTTACTTATTATTACCTTCAGATTAATCTATCTTATGACTTTTGCCATGTCAGAAAAACTTATTATATTTATTGAGTACACTAATTTTCTTTTAATTTCCAAAAGTGATATATAGTAGTAAAAAAAATCGGGTTACAAGTGTAAACAGCTTAAAAAATATTGTATTGACCTTTCGGGTACGAAAACAAATTGAGCAGATACAAACTAGAAAAAAGGACCCAAAGAGAGATATACATGTGACAAATGGAGCAATGCGAATGGATTTGCTGTAATGGTTTCCCGTAGCTTTAAGGAAAAGTACACTTCGCTATTTCTCGGAACGAGAAATCGGGGAGCCGAGTTCGAATTCCAGTTGAATTCCTTGCATTCACTTACGCACAAATACCATTGGGAAAGGTATTAATCTGTCTCTTCCCTCCACTTATGGGTTAAATAATAGGACAGATTGGGTTCTGTAGCCTTGGTCGGCAACCAGTCTACCGCAGAAAGCAATGGCAACCTACTGCGGGATAATCTTCTGCCCAGTCAGTCATGTCTCTTTCGAGGCATGATCGCCCAAGCGTGTATCACGTATGGCACTTAACTGACTGACTGAATATAATAGTTGAATCATGATTAAGGCTGATACTAGTCATAAAGTGGGGGATCAGTTTTAAATTGTTATGAAGTAATAAACTGATCCCCCATTATTTACTACTTAATAATATAATAGATATCTTCCCCTTCTACCTATGAGTCAAATAACAGGACAGATTGGGTTCTATAGCCTTTGTCGGCAAC
This sequence comes from Ascarosepion bandense, assembly GCA_037127315.1. NCBI lineage: Eukaryota > Metazoa > Mollusca > Cephalopoda > Sepiida > Sepiidae > Ascarosepion > Ascarosepion bandense. Next base: position 626,910 of record JBBBDQ010000293.1, read on the forward strand.
CAGTCTACCGCAGAAACCAATGGCAACCGACTGCGGGATAATTTTCTTCTGCCCAGTCAGTCATGTCTCTTTCGAGACATTATCGCCCAAGCGTGTATCACGTATGGCACTTAACTGACTGACTGACACTTCGTTATAAAGTTATTTCTCAAATTAAAATTAGAATATAACTTCAGATCGTGTTGAGTTGTATATTTTCTTTTTATAATACTTTTAATATATATGCAGGCAGAAATTCTTACTTAAAAAAAGGGGAAAATAGGTAAAACACGTGTCTAAACAACTTATATTGATGAGAAATAACATCTAATTAAAAATGTATTACTTTTTTTAGAAACAGGTACATGCATATTTAAAAGACTGACACTTGAAAGGCTAACACCAACAATATCCGCAATCACGCCGTAAGGCTTACCAGTGTGTTCGTGCAGTGTTACAATTTTCGTAAGCTTACTTGGAATAACGTTCATCGCATGCAATGGCCGTAGGACAACAAATCGACAGTCTTGACAATAGTATCTGGGTGTGATAAAAATCTGATGCAATCACGGATGATTCAATATTTTTTAAGGCCAAACAAATTTCATCAAACACTGCACAGATTTCATATGACTGCATATCACTGCAAATGATTTAATCTGAAGAAAAAATAAAAATTAATTTCACCCTGTCGCTCCAGTGGGTCTAAAACTGACCGTATGATGAAAGAAGTAAACTAAAGCAGTTGTTTCATTTAATTTGAACATATATATATATATATATATATATATATATATATATATATATATATATATATATATATATCGTGACGTCGTATCCCTGTGCGTCTTCTATAAATACTTTCATTGCTTCTGCTCTGACGAATTTAAATCACTTGGTGCCCTCTAGATGTGAATTTGCACGAGATACTAGATTGGCAACGAGGTCCCATCCTTTTACCGTGAAACCGATGAAATGTAACCGCAATTTCTACTCCAACAGCTTCTTTCCTCGCACTTCCTGCCTGTGGAATTCCTACCGCATGCTTGCTTTCCCGACGGCTACAACCTCCAGGAGTTTAAATGTAAGGTCAATAGACAGCTCCTAACACACTCACTTGCACCTACTCTCTCCAACTCTCTCCCTATGTACATCCTAAGTCGTCTATCACCCTCCTTCTGACATTTCCTATACCCAGTCCCTCTATGTAACTCCCTGCGCTATAGTGGCAGTGGAATGCCTTGCTTGGGGTGACACGATTAAAATATATATATATATATATATATATATATATATATATATATATATATATATGGAATAGAGTTCATCGCATACAATGACCGAAGGACAAGTAATCGACAGTCGAGACTATAGTATCTGGGCGTGACAAAAATCTGATGCACTCATGGATGACGCAATATTTTTCAAAGCCCCACAAATTTTATCATACACCTCAAACTTAGATTCATATTACTGGACACCACTGCAAATGATCTAATCTTAGGAAAAAATAGAAATTGATTACACCTAACTAGAACTGACCGGATGGTGGAAGTAGTGATACTGGAACAGTTTTTTCAAGTAATTTGCACAAAAGTGTACATATTCTTTCATCGTCTCACCCCGCCAAAAAAAAATCAGTACTGCCACTGGTGTGTAAGGAGATTTATAATAGGAGAGTGAAGAGAGAGCAGAACAGGTCACAGTAGGTGTCGGAGAATAGGTAAGAGAACGACGGGGACATTTGTGTGAGAAGATCAGCGTGAGAGAAAAGAGTAAACTGAGAAGACGGATGGGGATCAAGAAGATTAGAGATGACAACTGACGTGGCATTGAAACTCTTAAAGACAAGGCTATCAGAAAAGCAATAATACGGAAGAGAGTTCCACAGGATTTTTAAATAAAATTAATATAATTATTATTGCATAAAAGCTTTTTTCTATAATCATATCGCCCCAATCAAGGCATTTTACTGCAACTAGGAGGAAAGTTATGAGAAAGAGTAACAGGTTATAGGGGACGTCAGGAAGTGGTTAAGAGAAGGATGAGAATACAGATGAAAGTTGATTGGACGACGAAAGAGCATATGAGAGAGAGGATGCTGATTAGTGAGTTAGGAGATGAATATTGAATTTACATTTAAATTCTTGGAAGTTGTAGCAGTCGGGGAAGCGTGTAAATGTAAGGGAATTCCACAGGCGGTAAGTGCGAGAAAAGAAACTGATGGAGTTGAATTTGCGTTTACATTTTATTGGTTTCACAGTAAAAGGGTGGGGCCTAGTTGCTAATCTGGTGGGTCAAGTAAATTCATGTGTAGGAGGCACCAGTTAGCTACGTTCATCGGAGAAGCCGTGAAAATATTTGTAGAAGAGACACAGGGGAGCCACATTGCGCCGGTGAAAAAGTGTATCTGAGCTGCCATGTCAGGATCGATCACATTACACATTCTCCGTTGGAATTTTGTCAAGGAGGCCTAGGTGGATAGCAGAAGCACCCGGCCAGATATGGCAGAAGTATTCAATGCACGGCCGGATGGTAGATTTATATATGTGCAAGATTGTTTCAGAAGGGAAAAAACGTCCTGGCCCTACACAGAGTACCGATTTTCTAAGCAGCGGATTTAGCTATGGATTCTATATACTCATACCACATGAAGTCTGATGTGAGAGTTAACCCGAGGAGGCAAAATACAGTAAATACTAAAGATATATTACGAATAGAGAGATATAAAAATGTTTGGCTACACATAAATATACAAGATTGAAATAAAAACACCAGAAAGAAATTCGAAAACGTTTATGAATATATCGAAAGTTTGTGAAAAGGTAGATTAATATATTCATATAGGCGTATACATACCTGTCATCAAGTACACATATACCAACACACACACACACGCATATATATGTGTGTGCGTGTATGTGATAAAATTATAGGTTCAATATATACTGAATTACCATTATAGACTGCAAAAATATATTTTCTCTTGTGAATACACCTGTCGTGACATCTAATATATTGGAACAATTTTAGCAAAGATATATAGCGTGCAATGGTAACATCGACAGCACAAAATGTCGCCATCAAAAATAAGCATAATAGCGAAAGTCAAACATAAAACATTAAGAGCAGACATTGTAGTTAAGTTATTAACGCCAAGAATTCGTAAATCTATTTGCTTATCACTAAATAGAGGACATTTAAACCCATTAGGAAAACTATTTTCATATGGTGCCGATATTTTTTATGTTATACAAAAGTTTAACTCACCTTTCATTGTGTTACAGTGTTGCAAGTTGGCTTTCGTGACAAGACCGTCTGCCTATCTATACTTTTTATAATATATACATAAAAAAGCTACTGTATTAATAGATAGTGCAATGGTTAGCAGTTCGAAACTAGAAATTGGCAAATTAAGTATGAAGTCTGTTCCAGTTCATTGCGTTTAATTAAGCACAAATACACTTCGTTACAGGTATGATTTTGTACCTTCCTCTCTCTTGGGCTAATGGGGTAATATCTGAGTTGACTGAGGTATTTCGAAAGAATGGTAAGTTAGTAGACCTGGTAATATTATAACAGTAGACCAGATAATCATATTTTACCGAAAAAAATATTCAAAAGAACGTCGCTACAAATTTCATCTGATAGTCATACAAACTGGTCGGTCAACAAATACCAAATTTATAAATATATCGCCATTTCAGCATGCGGCTATATCACGTTCGAACAACATGAGATCGGTATAATGATGATATGGAACGTCATGTCCCTATATTTTATTTTTATAATCATATCGCCCCAAGCATGGCATTTTACTGCCACTGTTTTGTAGGGGGTTTACATAGAAGGAAAGTTATGAGAAAGAGTGACAGGTTACAGGAAGGTGTCAGGAAGTGGGCAAGAGAAGGATGAGAATACTGATGAGAGGGATTGGATGGAGAAAGGAACATGAGCGAGTGGATGCAGGTTATTGAGAGAGGAGATGACTATTGACTTTACATTTAAATTCTGGGAGATTGTAGCTGTCAAGGAAGCAAGTAAATGGAAGGGAATTCCACAGGAGGGAAGTGCAAGAAAAGAAGCTGATGCGTTTACAATTTGTTGGTTTCACAGTAAAAGAGTGAGACATAGTTAACATAGTTCAACATTTTTGGTTCTTTTTTATTAAAATCTTTAACTAAAGTCTCATAGATCAAAGGCTTTTGTAATATCAACAACGTTAAGTTACGCCGAACCTAGTCATTACCTAGATGGGTGACCACTTAGAAATATCAGGCGCTGGATGCATGGATGTTCTGTTATTGTGATGGGTAATGGCTTGAAATTTTGAATCGAACATTAATCCAGTTCCTGCCGGGTTCGTTATATTCACTTATGCGCACATGTTTTTCTTCTTCTTCTATGCAACCATCAGGACGTAGGCGATCATGGCCTTCCACGTTTCCCTATCCCTGGTGGCTCTGACCACGCCTTCTCCTGTTACACCATGCAATCCTCGTTCCGTCATCCACCTGATTAGGTCCTTCAAATATGTTATCTGTTGCTTTCCCCGGTCTCTCTTTCCCTTTATCAGTCCTGTTAGTATCAGATTCTCCAAGCCCTCCTTCCTCATTGCGTCCCCAGGAACTTCAGCTGTCTCTTCCTCATGCTCAGTATTAATTTCCTTTTTGTTTCCATCATATCCAAGAACTCATCATTGCTCACATGCTCGATCCATGATATTCGCAGCATCCTTCTGTAGAACCACATTTCAGTTGCTTCAAGTTTTTCCTTCATCTTTGATGGTATTGTCCAGCATTCACTGCCATATTGAAGGACGGACATCACGGAGCAACCCAGTACTCTCTTTCTAGTTTCTAGCGAAATTTTCCTGTTTCTTTAATACTTTACTCAACTTCTGAAATGCTTCTTTCTCCATGCCAATTAGCCTTCGGATCTCTGTGTCGCACTTGCTCTCTTCTGTTATAACATTTCCCAGGTATTTAAATTTTTGTACCTGCTTGATTCTGGTATCCCCGACCTGTATTTGGCATTTTGGACTGCACTTTTTACTGATGACCATGCATTCGGTTTTCGTGCAGTTTATTTCTAGTCCTTTCTTGTCACTCTCTTCTGCTAGTTTCTGTAGGAGGTCTTGGGAAAGTTATAAATGTACATCTCGCATCAGCTATCGGTTAATTAGTAAGACTTGTATCCCTAAAGTATTGTTATCTCCCAAAAATATTTTTAAATCTAAAAATATTTTCTGGCCTTAAAAGAAAAATTCAATGGCTGAGAAGCCTTAGAAAACGAATCAATCCATCTAAATTTCTAACTTTGACAGAGGTGGCACTTAATAAGGTCTAAGGCTTATGCATATGTATCATGCATATTATTGCCAATTTCTCCTTGGAGAATGTCCATATTTTGTTCTTTTTGATGTTGCTCTGGGGAAAAGATTATAAGAAAGACTTGAACACGGTATACGATTGGAAATAATATCATATTACAAAAGAGAAACAGTGTACAGAGGAAATAGAGTATAATAGTACTTAGCGCCGAAACGGCGTACTAACAAGTGAGTAGCGTAGCTGCTGCTACTTACTACTACCCGTGAGAGTAGATAACTCACGGTATTTATGTAGTCCAATAGAGTTCATATTAGTGTGTAGGTAATTTCCCCACAACACATTTTAAAAACTTTGAGAAATAAAAATGGTGTGTCTATTTCAAACGCATATATCCATTAAAAACCATCTGAAGTAATATATATATATATATATATATATATATATATATATATATATATATATATATATCACATAGTGATGATACACGTATACTGTCTTAATATGTATAGGAAAAACTACTAAAAAGTTGTAAGTTTAAAAGTGTATTTTTTGACAGTATTTGTTTATTTCTATTATTATATTTTATATTTCAGACCGTCCTCGGTCCTTCATCAGAAACAAATGATTTTCAAATATAAATTAGAAACGTATTTCACGAGAGCGTCCTTGGAGAGAGTTTGTTTACATCACGTGACGCAGAAACAAAACAGATTTTTAAAAAAATATTTGTAAACGTAAACCTATCTTTAATAATACTTATAAATTTTGTCTTAGAGAAAATCTTTTTGATTGTATCTAAATAATGTTTAGCTATTGAAATATTTGTAAAGATTCAAAACACCTAAGTCCCTATATAACCCTAGCTTGTGTGTATTTAATTTTAAAATCCAGTATTTTTCTTTCTTTCTGCGTGTGTGTGTAGAACTAAAATCGGAGTCTATTAGTAAACATTTGCAATTTTCTAAAGTGGGACCTGGTTGATTGAAATGAACTGCTATTGGGGAATATTGGTTGTTCTGTCGTATGCTAAGTGTGTGATTATTGAAACGAAATCTAAAGCTATTACCAGATTCTCCAATATATCCACTATTTGGACATATTGAACAGAAGAGAAAATATATAATGTTTTGGCTGTCACAGGTGAGGCGTGGTGGGTGCAATTTAATTTTGGTGTTGGGTACAGAGAATATTATGTCGTTTACTAAATGTTTACAAATTAGACACCGGGGTTTCTGACATTTGAGATTCTCTGGTAGGTTTGTATTTTTTAGATATTTAGTAGAAGTGAGGATAGCTGAGAGGTTGGTTATTTGTTTCATTGCATTTATGGGTGGTTTATCGAAAATATCTTTAATTTCTTTGTTTGATTGGAGGTTCTTGTAATCATTTTTTAAATTTTTGATAAGTGTGTGGGAATATTGATTGTGGTTAAAAACCATGGGAATTCGGTTGTTGTTTTTTCCTTTCTTGTATGTGAGAAGTGTGTTACGATTTCTGTGGATGGTTTTATTTAGTGCTTCTTTTGTTATTTTTATTGGGTATTTACATTTTAGAAATTGCTTTGTTAGGTTGTTAATGCTGTTTAGAAAATCTGGATAAAAAATATTGCTGCTCCAATACACTATATATATATATATATATATATATATATATATATACATATATATATATATATATATATATATATATATATATAGTGTATTGGAGCAGCAATATTTTTATGGAGTTTTCAAAGAAAAATGACATACAAGGTATTATCATTAGGTTTTTATATAATTTTTCATGTGTTCTTATTGTTTTCGGAAATCAAGTTATATAAAAAATATCCGGTTCGGCTATATTATCATGAATGAATTTTTTTAGTTGTATCTAAATATGTGTAAAAGTATATGCTTTTCTAAGCGCATCTTAAATGTGGCACAAGGCCGAAAGTATGGGACACCCAGTGAGAATCGAACATGTATAGTATATAGTGTCATGCTTATGTTTTGTTCCGTACACGGAAACAATGTGCTTCTTCTTCAGGTGCCGTGGCCCTTCAATACGTAGGCGATCATGAACATCCACTTCGCTCTGTCTCTTGTCATTCTCAATATTTTTCTCTTAGTATCTCTTCTATAACACGCTTTGCCATCCATTTGCTCAGACCTAATAAGTACGTCTCGCGCAGCTTTCCCCCGTTTCTCTTTCCCTTTATCCGACTTGTCACTATTAACTTCTCCAGATTCTCCTTCCTCATGACTTGTCCCAGGAAACTTATTTGTATCTTCCCGATATTAAGTATGAGATTTCTTCTAGTTTGCACCCTTTTCCAACACCCCTCAGCATCCTTCTGTAAAACCACACGTCTGCTGCCTCAATCATCTCCGTCATCCTTTATGAGATCGTCTAGCATGCATTTTCATACAGAAGGACAAATATCACATTTTTAACTTTTTTCTTTGTTTCTAATAAAATTATCCTATCTTTCATTACTCTGGTTACCTTCTGAAATGCGTCTTTGACCATGACAATGCGTCTTTGGCTAAGCCAATGCATCTTTGGATATTTATGTCGCACTTTCTACCTATTAGTGTGCACTATCTATAGGAATTGACTCTTCTTCCGTCAATAAATACTAACCCGCGTAACTTCCGGGAGGCAGTCTTCAGATAGTATACACGCAGCGTAACTATACGTTCGGACTTAAACTTCTATTTGTTGACTACTAACACTCGTATTTGTGTATATGTTCTGTTATTCTAATACACTGGTTGAACTTCCCTTCTTGTTTCCGTGTCTTTCTGGCCCTAACAGGCCACAGCGACTTGACGATGTAGATTTGCAGAAAGATTGCGAGGATCACCTTGATTAAAAATGAACTCTCTAAAGCACGGGAAAACGAGTTTTCGTGAAAGAACTACGTGTAATTAGCAATGAAAGTACGAAAATTAAAAAAAGATTTCGTCACAGTTTTTTCATTTGGAAAATATCTGGAAAAAACATAAAAGTAAAAACCAGAAAAAAGAAACTTATCATGGAAGACTTAAAAATTATTTTCTTAGATCATGTAAAGTACCAGAATGAACAGCAAGAGAAATGGCAAAAAACAGGAAAAATGACACATTTATTTCTGTGAACCCAGAAGAAAAATGAAGAGAGACAGCTCTAATTTCAAAAGCGAGTTTTTGAACTAACAAGCTGTAGGAATTTAATCTAAAATGCATTTTCATTTTCGCAAGACACCATTTGGTGTCCTATAGAGAATTTTTCATACACACCCGAGAAAGACATAACGTTTGCGTTATACTTTAGGAGATACATATATATATATATATATATATATATATATATATATATATATATATATATATATATATACTACAGATACTGAACATTGGAGTGACACGAAAAAATTACGTTTTCTTCTGAGGAAAATTTGCACAGCTGAGCATAAAAAATTCGTAAACTAGATTCTGACGCGGAAGATTAGTGATTCACCGAAGCAGTGAAATTGTCCATGGACCTTTTCAGTCCAAAGACATTTCTGTTTCATAAAAAATGGAAACCTTTTAATCTAACTGATCAGAATGGGAAGATTATACCACTTTTACATCAATAGTAAACAAACACTTCAAATGTTTGATATTCGTGCAAGAACTAGTTTCAACAAAAGATGCAGAAATTAGGCGAAGAATACTAAACAAATTGGAGAATGAGCCAAACATAACTCTTCAACAGATCGCTGAAGAATATCAGAGGTACGTCAGTGTAAAGCAGGATTCGAAAACATATCGAAGAATCGGGTATTGGTCACGTCAAAAAGTACGTTGAAAAACAGAAAGAAACAAAGTCGTTTAAAAATAATAAAACAAAGAAAAAGCAAAATAAATTGCCTCCTAACACATGTTACGGATGTGGGACTCTACACTGGTATAAAGATTTTTTTTTTTCGGAACAAAAAATGTTACACTTGTAACGAGTCGGATACAAAATTTCGCATTGCCGATTTAAAAATGAAAGTAATATCTGCATAAAAAATACATGATCGAACAAACTAGACAGTGCTAATACCAGGAAATTCGTGCACGAATAAATGTTCAACAAAAAGTGTGTAATTTCAGCTAGACTCAGGGTCTCTTTTTACAATAAAAAAACTAGTACATATGGAAAAAATTGGGTAAGCTAACCAATATGAAATCTAGCAGGATTGCAAGATTTGTCACAGGGAAAAATTGTTAAAACAACGTTCAACGGGAAGTCACTTAAATTAAAATTGTTCACCATGAAAAATACTAACAACCTATTTGGCACTGATTGGATTACACGATTCCAGCTTTGGGACTTACCTGTAAATTCATACTGAAGAAAAATTGAAAATTGGAATGCTAAAGTGAAAAAAGAATTGAGGGAAGCCTATTCAGAATTTTTTTCTGGTGAATTACGTAGATGTACCAAAAAGATAGCAACAATTGAACTGAAAGACGACGTTCAGCCAGTATTCAAAAAGAAGCGAAATGCGTCTTTTGCTTCGTTGAAACAAATTAACGAGGAACTTGACAGATTAGTAAAAACTGGAGTTCTATCAAAGGTAGAGTATAACGAATGGGCTGCACCAGCGGTCTATATAAAAAAAGAAACCAAAAGACATAGGCGTTTGCGCTGATTTTTTGATAGGATTAAATTCTATTCTTTTTTGAAGGAATATCATTAACCACTTCCTTGTTCCGAAGATATTTTTGCGAAGCGAAATCTAGGGAATATTTTTCTTGAAAATTGACCTTAGCGACGCTTATTTGCAAAGTTCTGTTGAAGAGCTGAGTTCGAAGTTGTTATGTATAAATACGCATCGCGGATGATATAAATTCGACCGTTTATCGCTTGGTGTCAAGGTAGCGCCATCAATATTTCAACACGTCATGGATACTATTCTGAGTGGCCTTGACTTCGCAGTCACTTATTTTGATGAGATTCTGGTGAAAATTTAAAGCGTAGTCAAATATAAGGAACATGTCCACAAAGTTTTGCTAAAATTCAAGAGCACGGTCTCAAGCTTAAAGATACCAAATGTAATTTTTTCATGGAAAAAATCAAATACCTGGGAGACATAATCAAAAGGATGGCAGTAGACCAAATCCTGAAAAGGCTACCACGATTAAAAACATTCCGACGCCCAATAATATCGTTTCGTCGAAGAGCTTCCTTGAACTTGCAAATTATTACCAGACGTTCATACCAAATATGCATGATTTGCGTGCTCCTCTTAATAAAAATTTCAAGAAAGACCAGCCCTGGGTCTGGAAACAAAATGCCAGCGGGCATTTAAAAATTGAAGAAAATACTGATGTCAGACTTATTCCTTACACATTACGACCCAGCCTTAGAAATCATTGTTGCCATCGATGGCGTAGGAGCATGCAGTCTTCATAAGATGACTGATGGAACTGTAAAAACGATAGCTCAAGCGTCGAGAGCTTTGCTTCCAGCGGAAATAATTATTCGCAGATTGAAAAAGAGGCTCCTGGGATTATATTCGCAGTTGCGAAGTTCCACCGCTATATTTACGGCCGATATTTCTCTCTACAATTTTCAAATGGAATACATGGCACCAAAAAAATTCGGAAAGGAGAATGGATTGTCAAAAATAATTGCCAAGTACAAATAACATCGAAAAATACAGGCTCACCTCCCTTTAATCTGAAGAATTAAAAACTGCCTTTTGTAATGCAGTAATGTAACTTCCAGTGACGCTTGAACAAATAAAACAAGTCTCTTTCCACGATGAGTATATAAAGCCATTAAAATCGAAAATTGTTGAAAAGGACCAACGAATTAAAGGATGTTTTCTTTATATACGATAAGGTGTTAAAATACAGAAAATACATTGTGATTCCGTTAACACTCCAGAAACATATCATGAAAGACTTTCACGCTGGCCATCCAAGGAGTAATAATATGAAACGTTTGACCCATAGCTATGTCTATTGGAAAAATATGGACAATGATATAGAAAACGTTGTTAAATCATGTAATGTCTGTGCCTTGATATCCATAGCGCCTACTATTACATTTAACTCCAAACTGAAAACAGACCTACCTTGGTCTAGAATTCACATTGATTTCGCGGGACCTCTAGAAGGATATTACTACTTTACAGTAGACGACAGTTTCTCGAAGTAGTCCGAAGTACACAGATGCAAACAACCAACCACAGAAATAGCTATAAAATTCCTACATGAGCTGTTCGCCAGATTCGGACTAGTAGGTACCTTAATGTCCGATAATGGAAGTCATTTTACGCCTGCATAATTTAGAGACTACTGTGAAACCTATCAGATCGAACACATCCCTACCGCTTCGTATCATTCGAGACCAAACAAACTCGCTGAGAGATTCATAGATACTTTGAAAAGGGAGCTTTGAAAAACGCTAAGACTACACCAACTGAAAAAGCTCTTCAACAATTTCTTCAAGTATAGACTTTTACACCTAATGACAAAACACCAACTTCACAATCTCCAGCTGAGGTGATGTTCGCACGTCGGATACGTTCTGTTTACAACAAATTACTTCCCAAAAGAGACAAAGTCAGGAAGAAGTACAATCATACATACAAGACCATATAACCAAGGAGAATTTTTTTTTAAAGTAATAAATCTTTTTGAGAGATGGTTACGATCGAAAATAAAATGGAACCCTGAGATATATAATAAAGGGTCAACAATTCACGCATAAAAGACATCTCAATCAACTTAAGAAACGCCTAACTGACGAGGATGATAGCGGATTTCCTGTGGAAACAACTATGGATATCATATATGACACTCTAACAGCTCCGGAAATAGGCCATTCTAAGAGAAAAGTGAAATCAACTGATTTAATAGCGGTTTGTTCTAAACAGAAAAAGTATTGAGACCACAAACAGATAAGTGTCAAAATTGTTCGACTACAATTACATTTGGCGGATCTGAAGGAGACTACCGACACCTTTAAATTTGTTGTTTTTCTTTTTTTTTTTTCTTTTTTTTTTTTTTCTTTTTTCAGTACAGTCTTATCGGTTTTTGCATAAAGTTTCCGATTATCAATTTTTTTTTTAAAGAATTTCAATATTTAAACAATTTTTTTTTTGGGGGTGGGGGGCTAACTTTCTCATAGTAAATCGATCCTCCATTTTGGAACCACTAGCATTGGGTTCGCCTTGTTCTTGTTTTTGTTTGTGGGGTGGGGACGATTTTTTGCTCTTGCTTTTGTCTTTTTCAAGATTTCTTTATTTTTTTTACGATGGTATCTTCCTCGGAAACTTCAAGAATGACTTTATTCAAAAATTTTGCAAAGGATTCAGTTGTTGAATATGCGCAAGCAAAAACGTTCATTGCACAGGATCGATTTACTATAACGTTGTATAAAACTGAGCACCCCTCAAAAAATTGTTTAAATGTTGAAATTTTTCCAATTTTTTTTCTCAATCGTAAACTTTAGAGTTTAATTGATTAGATTGCACTGAAAAAGTATAAAAAGAATCGATAATCAACCAATTTACACGTGATTAAATAAACGCTAAGACTACCCCAACTGAAAAAGCCCTTCAACAATTTCTTCAAGTATAAAAGTTTTTCGTACCGGCAAGTAGCTCCAAAATAGAGGATCGATTTACTACAACGTTATATGAAAAACTGAGCCCCCACCACCCCTAAAATTGTTGAAATATTGAAATTTTTAATTTTTTTTTTTTTGTCAATCGGAAAAGTTTAGAGTGTAATCGATAAGACTGCGCTGAAGAAAGTAAAAACAAATAAGGAAAACAACAAATTTAAAGATGGTGATAGTCTCCTTCAGATCCGCTCTACATTTTCTAAACATATATTGTAAAATATAACAGACAATGAATGTCTGTTATGTTTAATCATTATCCGGTCTAAACATTGTATTTTGGCTTTAATTTCAAGTGAAAATGAAGACAAAAATTGTCCAACATGTGGAATTGTTTTTCATTATGCTGGGTATAAGCTTTCGGCTCACATAGGCCATCTTCAAAGAGCATACAGGGACGTTAACATAAAGACATCTACCATCAAAAATGATATCTTGTGTTGACATAAAACATTTCTATGCGACGATAACAATCACCGAATCGGAGACCTAGTTCGTAAATTCGTAATGCGGCTCTATGATGTCAGGCCGCGTGAGAGCCCGAAATGTTAACAGAACCATATGTCTAAATGCAATGTAATGTGTTGTGACCAGATTGAAATGGGATTTTAGTAAGTGTGAATTGTTTTGATTTAATGTAGATGGTCGTCAATATCTGAAGGTTCTTTTTACTGTGTGTATGTGCGTGTATTATTGTGTTGTCGACTACAATCTGTCTAATATCACTACCTACATGGCTACGTTTTTCTAAGAAATGTTGTTTAATTGAACTATGATCAAAAAGATGTCAGGTAAGTTTGCAGAATAAGGTGGTTGTAGTAAAACCAATATATGTAGTGGGTTTATTATTAGTACCAGCGCTACAATCTCAGAACGGGAATGTAAATTGATACACTACATTGGTTTTTTGTAGAGGATTTAGTTGTGTATTTGTAAGGGTTATTAGAGACTATGAGGTTTTTTATTATATATGTTGAGCTTAATTTGAATATTATTATTTCTTGGTTTAAAATTTCCACGGATTATTTCAACATCCCTGTAACCTCTCTAAAGATGGCCCATATGAGCAGAAAGCTTAGACCCAGCATAATAAAAAAAATGTCCAAATGTTAGAGAATTTTTGTTCTCATTTTCACCTGAAATTAAAGCCAAATTACGATGTTCTGAATCAATCATGGTTAAACATGATAGACATTCATTGTCTGTTATATATGACAATATATATTTAGAAAATTATCCGTTGCCTCTATACAACTATATTGTAGACTCAAAACGTTAATAAAAAAGAAAAAAATGATTATTTAGACTCCTGCAGAATTGAGAGTTTAGGTGGGGCTGTTGTTCTTTATCTATAGGAATAGACTCTCCCTCCGTCAATAAATACTTACGTGCCTGAATTACATGAGGTAGTCGTAAGGCAATCGTGAGGCTGTCGAGACACTGTTGACAGTTCGGGCGTACACTTCTATTTGCTGACTACTAACACTCTTGCTTTGTATATATTTTCTTTTATTCTAATACACTAGTTAATCCTACCTACTTTTTCTGTGTCTTTCATCCTAGCCCTAGCAGGCTACAACACCATCCTCTGTCAAACACTTCCCAGGTATTTAAAATTTTTACTTGTTTTATTTTAATTTCTTTGACTTGTAGTTAACATATTGGGCTCTCTTTTAGGTGATGACCATACACACAATTTTCTTGATATTTATAATCAGTGCTTTCTTCTCACTTTCTTTTGCTACCTTCTGACAAAGGTCCTACATTTTCCTTTCCTTGTCTGCTATCAGCATAGTGTCTTTCGCGTATCTAATATTGTTAAGATTGTGGCCGCCAATGACAAATCCAGGCAAGGCTTTTATTTCTCTCATGGTTGCTTCGCTGTACAGGTTGAAAAGATCTGATGAGAAACACATCCTATTTTTACGCACCTTTCTATTTTTGCATACCTGCTTAGTTCACTTCTTATCCGTACACAAGCGGTTTGCTTCCAATATGGATTCTTGAATATCCTAATTGTCTTTTTCGAAAATGTCCAGGTTATCGAACAATTCTATCATGTTCTTGTGTCATACTTTCTCGAACGCTTTTGCGTAGTCTACAAAATACAGATAAAGATCTTTCTGCATTTGTATTGCTAGTTCAGATAGCATTCTGAGCATGAATAGCGCATTCCCTTTCAGGTATCTTCAACTAAGCCACATTGTTCTTGTCCTATCTCCGGGCCGATTCTGCTGCGCGCACTCTTGGATCCGGATGATGAGTTTTCTTATATGGCTCATTAAACTGATGACGGACTGGTGACACCTGTAGCGCATGTCGTTACTTACCGGGCGAAGAGTCATTGTCCTTAGGCTTAACCCTCTTTACGCCGTTAGGTTTTGTTGTGAAAGTCCATGAATATACGCGAAAGGAATAGTGGAAATGTTCCCGTTGCCTTCTCCACGGCGTTTTATCGAGATGTCATCTCTAGTTAGCTGGCTGTTCACCCTTCAAGAAGTTTTCCGCCTTTTGTAGGCTTCAATATTCGCGCTACAGGGTTGCTAACCTCCCGTGTAAAACATAATGTGAGACATATTTTTTCTTTCTTTTTTTTATAACGGGTAGGAATTGGGAAAAAAGTTAATATAAATATTAAGTAATATAATTTGTATAAGTCCTTCAAGCCAATTTTTTTACAGAAGGTATAGGATTCCGCAAAAATAGTTAATAAGAAGGCATGGACAAGAATTATAATACGCGATGGATACAGACAAGCTTGCCGTAAGTATAATAATAGGATCGGATGGAACTTTAGTCGGAAAGGTGCAATGTCAATCTTCTCGTTAATATTGTAGTAGCGTGGCCGATGTAATTGTTTACAAATTTGGATTGTTGAAATATTAATCCTGTTTATAATTACTGTGCATTTGATTTTTGTAAAAATTATTAATGTAATTTTTGTCCACCTGTCTGGAGTTGCAATTAAATACGTTACGAAGAAAAAGTCCGATATATTAGACAGGTAAAAAATTTGGAAAAAGAAAATAACTAATTTAACAAGAAAATTAAATTAATTATCTACTTCAAAAAATGCAAGACTGTCAATCTCATCGTCAAAAATAATAATCTACCTACACAATCTAACTGCAAAGAATTAGTTCTTTTTTTTTAATCATCTCACCCCAAACAAGGCATTCCACTGCCACTATTGCGCATGGGGCTACATAGGGGTAGTTAAAGAGAAGGAGTGGTTAGACATAGGGAATGTCAGAAGGAAGGTGACAGATGAGTAAGGATATCGAGGATGAGGGTTGGGCAGATGGGAAGAGTGTTTGATACAATGGGAGCAGGTTAATGTATTAGGAGGTGTCTATTGACCTTACATTTAAACTCCTGGAGATTGTAGCCGTCGGGGAAGCAATCGTGTGGAAGAGAATTCCACAGTCGGGAAGTGCGAGGAAAGAAAGTGGAGTAGAAGTTACGGCTGCTAATCTAGTATCTCGTTCAAATTCGTATTTAGGGGGCACCAGTGATCTAAGTTCATCGGAGCAGAAGCCGTGAAAGTATTCATAGAAGAGATACAGGGAAGCCACGTCGCGCCGGTGGGAGAGAGACTGCAAACGGTCTGCCAAGTCGGTATCTATCACATTACAGACCCTCCTCTGAACCTTATCGAGAAGCCCGAGGAGAACAGCAGGGGCACCCGACCAGATATGGCAGCAGTATTCAATGCACGGGCGGATGGTAGATTTATAAATGTGCAGGATAGATTTAGACGGAAAAAACTTCTTATCTGTAAAGTTTATATATATAGTGTCGTTTATGAATTTATATACCAATTGAATAACTATGTTCTTCGACAATCCAAATTTGTAAACAATTACATCGGCGACACTATCACAAGATTGACAAGAAAATTGACATTGCACATTTCTGACCAAATTTTCATCCGTTCTTGTTTAAACACATACAGAAATCTACCAGGAAATATCCGTAATTTCTTGTTGACAATACATGCATTAGAGCATCATCCGCATTTAGAATAAGATTAGAAATAACAGAGAAATTACTAATAAAAATAGTGAAATCCTACAATAAATAGTATCAATTATGAACACGGTAACTATGTGCTGACCGTATTCGGAACATGACGTAGACATGACTCTCTATATATAAACTTTACAGATAATTAGTCACAAGTAAAACAAAATTCATTCTTAATAATAGATAAAAGTATTGCTCGAAAATAAAAAAAAACTTTTGACAATTCTTATATAATTTGAGATCTGAAAAAACAAGAACACATGAAAAATTATATAAAAAACTTAATAATAATAACTTTTCTATCATTTTTAATGAAACGTACGTATTGTGTACAAAGTCTATCCGAAATGTATACTCACTACTATATATATATATATATATATATATATATATATATATATATATATATATTGATTGATTGATTGATTGATTGATTGCTTAATTACTTAGTTAATTACTTAGTTTTTGGTCATAATAAAATTAGACATATGCACATTCGTATTAAAAAGGTTCCATACCGTAGAACGTTTTGAATATTTTCCATGGGTAAACGAGTTATTATGCGACCTCGGTTTCTACCATGAGTGGTGGTGTTTTCCGGCGATTTGCAAAAAACCTAGATTGCGTAATAGCACATTTACAAATGGAATATATATATATATATATATATTTATATATATATATATATATATATATATATATATATATATATAATAGAACCTAACGAACCAGACGAATCTACCTAGGTTTCTCTAAACGGATCGTCAGTGAAAGCTGGCTAATAATGGTCTATTAAATTCGCTCTACCTTTGTATTGAGGGCTTTCTGTTAGATGGTTACTCGTCTCATGTTTTTTTTTTTCTTTGGGCTTCGGGCGGATTTCTGTCCTAACACTTTTGACAGACTTCCATGTCCTAAGCACTTTCTTTTTTTTTCTTTTTTTTTCTTTGTCTAAAACCATTTTTCCCTTCCTTCGAAAGTTTTTGAGAAAGGTTCTCGAGAGGAATATAACTATATATAATCACGTTTATATATATATATATATATATATATATATATATATATATATATAATATTGCGAAAAAAATTTAGGAGATGGCACACATTAATATAAGTAGGCCAATTTAATTTTAAGTAGTAATTGTGAACACTCCACCCACGTCTATTGAACAGGTGAAGAGGCTCATCCCTTGTTCTCTGTTTAGGATATGGTTTCCGGCTTTCTCTCTTCCAATCTTTTCACTCTTCTCTTTTTTATTTTTTCCAATTGAAGTAGATAAACTAAAGTATCGCCCGGTTCATACTCCACCCATGTCGATTGAACAGGTGAAGGGGCTCATCCCTTGTTCCCTGTCTTGGATGTGGTTTCCGGCTTTCTCTTTTCTAATCTTTTCACTCTTATGTAGCCCCCTGCACATCAGTGGCATTACCACCTTACTCGGGGTGATATGATTAAAAAAAAAAACTCGAAACAGAAACCAGCAGATCTTTTCACAACTGTCTTAGATTAAGTACAGGTAATTAAAACAGGTAATTAAACAAGTAATTAAAAATTTATTTCTCGATAACATTGTAGTCCGATCTAAACTGATTTTCTAAACGAAACAAAGAAACAATTAAAACAGATATTACTTTTTTACAACTATTAAAAGGTTTAAGATTCTGCCTTATATAAGTCCAAAATTTAAATTATCCATATTCGGTGTTCGTTTAACCCGAAATTCAGAGTTTAGTTGAATAAATAAATCATATCTAATCCCAAGATCGATTGTCGACAAATAAATTAGGTCGATATATATATATATATATATATATATATATATATATATATATATATATATATACGAAACAATGACTGGTATTAACAAAAGAAATAAATTATCATGGGACAGGAATATACAATAAATAAAACACGCAATATGGGGTTTAGGTATTGATTAGAAAGTGTTCACCTATAAAAATATCTACTGTGTAGGATATTTTTTTTTTGTGTGTGTGTGTGTGTGTGTGTGTGTGTGTGTGTGTTGGTGTTGTTTGTTTCTTGTTTTGTTTTTACAATAAGTCTTACTTTTTCCAGGGGATGTCATCAATAATGTGCGAGCGTGGTTGGCAAGCCAAAAAAAGTATTGATTAGTACAACGAGCAGGAAGCTGTTATATGACGGCAAAGCGAGTTGTACCACAAAGCAAGTCAATCGGATTATAAGATTTTACAAGGCCGCTGAGTTGCAAGCAAGTAAGCAGCTAGACTGGTTTGATTGCTGTCAGGTGAAACTGCCATTTGCTTTTGTTCACTTATCACGGAAACTTACCTGTCGTCCAAGTCTGTGTTACTGCTACTATATTTACCTGGTTCATTATATTTTCTGTATACATGAAAAACAAAAGACGAGGAAGCTTTATTTTTCATACGTACATTCACACATAGACACACACACACACACATATATTCCTATTTCCTTGAAAGAAAGAATAAAATACATAAACAATCTGAAGGCGTCAAATTAAAAAAACAAAGCCGGGGACTTTTACCTGGTTGACGCATTTCTACAAACGTAAACACTTGTCATTAAGTATCGTGACCGAGCGGGATACGCGCCTTTTTTCGAAGGTTAAAATATGACCACCGGATCACAAGTCAACCTCGTCCATTGCCTTCCCAAAGACATGGAGCTGACAGATATCGAACTTGGAGAGAGTTCGAAAAAAGCCCCTCGACGGATTATACATTTCAGCGATGGAATCGTCGAAGAATATTCCTCAGACGAAGAGACTACAGATATAAAATCACCACTCGTGCCCCGACCACCGAAAAACTTTGACCAACGAGCTTTCGCAATAATTCCTTATCTTTGGTTCTACTTGACATTGGCTGTGAGCAAATCTTACAGACTTGCTGAGAATGCTGGCGAAAAAATCTGTTGGATTCTCGGCATCACGTCACCCAAGTATAGCTATGCCATCAGGGAATATTATAGGTTAAAACGCGAGGAAGAAATGGAGAAAAAGAAGATAGAGAATCAAGAAAAATTCTGAAAGAGATTTTTAATGTAGAAACATTTTTATTGTTTTATTTATACAGTACTGTGCAAAAGTATTAGAATAAAAACTATTTTATTTTTTATGAGGCATATTGACAGAAAATAATTTAATTAAAGTAATTTTACTTGATTTGCTCAACAAATGTTTTAACAAGAAAAAATACATTTTAATAAATTTAATATTTAGTATCATAGTCTTTTGCTTTGACCACAGCCTTCATTCTGTCAGGCATTGACATCACAAGCTTCTTCAATGTATCTAATGGTATCTCCTGCCTAGCAGCTTGTATTTGTTCCCAAAGTGTGTCTTGCGAAGTAACATTGGATTTACCATTTCGAGAGGAGCAATAAAAAAAGTCAGTCATATGCAAGTATAATGGAATAATGAGTAGTTTCAAAATAACTTGTTTAATAAAAAGTAGAAAAAATTAAATATAACTTCTTTTTAATACATTTTTAAACCTAGTTTTAAATAATCAATATTTATTAGCAATTTGCTTGACTTTTCACCCTGTATGTGAATTTCAGTGAGGTTTTTAAGAAAATCACCCCTGTCCTAATACTTTTGCACACTACCGGTATTG